>VZTX01015802.1:247104-291224 GCA_013400915.1 Pardalotus punctatus | reverse complement strand
TTTTTTTTTTTTATAAAATGAAACCCATGTTCACTGCCTGGAAAAGTGATTTCTGGATGCAGTAGTGACTGTGCTCAAAAGCAAAAGTCCCCATACAGACTCATTGCCTGTTTTTCTGTTTTTCCATTACCTAAGAGTAATAGCAACCATTTCTTAGAAGGAGTCATTAAAGAGCACAGCAAGGCAGGAAAATGGTAAAAGGAAAAAAAATGTGTATGCATGAGAGAAACTCAGGCAAAAATCCATTGGGTTGTTGTGAATTGAATAAATAAATAATGTAAATGACAAACTTAGATTTAAATTATTTTTATTCCCTCATTTATTCCATAGTTATAGGAGATTATTACTGGTTGTCCAGTTGCCAATGTCAAAATCAATGTTATAGGTGACCTCAGAAGGAAGTGTTAGTTGTTTTTAGAGGAATCATTTGTTGTGTTTCTAGCCCTTGCTCAGGCTGTCTTCTCTTGCCACATGAAAGGAAGGATTTTTGAAGCCAAAATAAAGGATAATTCTTATGTCACAGGATATTTCTCATCTGCTTTGCCAAAGTGACTGTGCAATTTGAACCCAGGATCTGGGGACTGAGCTGAGGAATCAGAGCTCACCGGAGAGGAGTTTATGGGGAGTGTCTGATCAAACTGCAATGAATCCCAGAGGTGAGGGCGTCTCCTTTCCTAGCCCTGGCCATACTCGGGCTGTAAAGCCTCACAGATCTGTGGTAAGAAATCAAATGGAACAGAACAGTGCTGTACCTCACTTAGACCAAGGAAATCTTCAATTCAGATGGTTCATACACTTTTATGTATTACGGGCACCTCATTTTCTTACTCAGAGCTGTTAAGGACTGTGACTGCTGTTGAATGTCCCCAGATGAGGTTTTAGTCCATCAAAGCATTCAGAAGCTGGATAAACTCGATTTCTCTTGGAATACAGTCATACACTTTGTAGTCTCATGCTCATGGTGAAGTAGAGGACAGGTTTTAGTCTGTAGTTTTCACTTTCTCTTCCATCTTTCTTCAGTGCTTCACTTTACCTGAGAGGATTTTCTGGTGTGATTTTCCAGCCTCTTTGCAGTGATTCAGCAGTTCACAACCTGAAGAAAATCTGAGGCTGTCACACACATCATCTTTCCAGGCTTGTCCCTTAAATAACAGCTTAGGTTTACAGTGTCTTTAGGGTCAGAACATCTTGTGGTGACTGCATGCTGACTGAGAGGCTGCTTTCCAGCTCTACCTCTGGTTAGCTTTTTGCTGTGTGGAAAAGGCAACAGGCAGAAAGAGAGAGCAGTTTTATTCTCTGGAGTGCAAATAGGGAATTGACTGTGATCAAAGACCTTGTGGAGCTGCACAAAAGGCTTAAGACGAAATTTCATTATGTGGCCTCAATCCAGTAACCCATACAGAGGACATTTTCAATATTGTGCTGTGGACCAGTGTCACACCATCTTGCTGTGTCCCTCAACATCTTCAAATTAAATCTGGTAGAAGCAGAATTCTGTGCCCCTTGTGAAAATCAGTGAAAAGGGAAGATTTATTTCCACAGGAAAGTGCAGTCTGGAGCTGCTATGCAGCTGTCTGCAAACTGGTGTGAGATCTGACATGGTCTCTTCTCCAGATGTCTGATAGCAAGATGTTGTCTGCTTTGGTTTCTGAAGTGTGAAATTTCACCAGATGTTTAAAATATCTACTCTCTTACTCTGGTATCCTGTTGTTATTCCAGGGATTAACTGTTGATGTAGCAAACTCTCCTCTAGTTCTTAAGCATGAAGATAAACCAATCTACAATTAAAAAAATGCATGATGATAGATAATGTATTTAATTTCGTTTATAAATTCTGACAGAGTATACAATTTAGTATTTATTTACAAACAATGCATAGCACCACACAGAGAGATAAGTGGCTAAGCAGGTCATTTCAAGGCCTGGAAGCTCAAGTCAGTTTTCATCTTTGAAACTGATTGTCATTGCTGCTCTCTTTAAGCAAGGCTTAATATCTGCCATCACTTATCATACCTAAATAAACAAACCCTAAAGGAAGTTCAAGGGAGAACATTAATATTAGTCATGGAGAAGCTGCATATGTAGTGGAGCAGTGGTAGGGGATTCTTATTTACCCCACCCTGCCAGTGGAGATAAGCACAAGGTGAATAAAGCTGTGTGTGTGTAACAGCTGCAGATCTTTTATTGCTGCAATCGCAGGATGCTGGTGTACAGCCCCTGACAGAGCTTCTGTCAGTGCAAATCAAATGAATCAACTAGTTAGAATCAACTTCACTCTGCCAAACTCGTACTGAGTAACTCTACAGTGAAGTCACATGTGTCAGAATCACAGAATCCTTTAGGCTGGAAAAGGCCTCCTACACCATCAGGTCCAGCTGGTGATCCAGGACTGCGGAGTTCACAGCTAAACCTTGTTCCTGAGCACCACATCTCCACAGCTTTCAAATACCTCCAGGAATGGGGGCTCAAACACTTCCCTGGGCAGCCTGTTCCAGTACTTGACAACACTTTCAGCAAATATTTTTTTTCCCCTAAATATCCAATCCAAACCTCCCTTGGTATACCTTGAGGCCATTTCCTCTCATCCTATCAGTTGTTGCTTGGGAGACCAACCCCACCAGGCTAAAATCTCCTTTCAGGTTCAGCTGGAGAGACTCATTAAACACCTAAGTCCACTTTGTTTCTTCAGCCAAGTACTTCTAACTTAGGATCCTAAACCCCCAGCCTTGGAAACATATCCATGGCACCAATTGCTTTAGAAAACCTCTGTGCATGTTAGTGGGATATCCTTGTGAGTATATCTCAGCTTGCTTACTAGCCCCTTACCACTCAGACTTAAAATTACATGCCATAGAGACAGAAAGTTAAATCTGAGTTAAATCCCCTGTAAAGAGGCATTGTTTCCACAGTGAACAAAATCCCACACAATTTGGGTCCATAGATCAAGGTGATAACAAACAATGCATACATTGCCTGCCATTTCCTGACTATGTTTCATATAGAAGTACAAAAATTTTCTTTTAAAGATGCAGTCAGAGCAGTGTGATGTTCATTGTTAGGCTTTGCATAAACAAGCAAAATGGTAATCTGGATATAGTATCCATAGCAGTACTTCTTGCAAAGCAAGAGAGACCCATTAACCAGCATTAAAATTTCCAAAGAAAAACAGAGTTGGGAATGTGTAAAACCAGGCACCTGGATTGCTGGAGAAAAACATCTTGATTTTTATTTGAAATTGGATAAAATGCTTTGAAAAAATCACATCAACAGAAAAAAAGAAAATAAGCCGGTGGTTATTACTCTACCAATAATGCAATACTGAGGAGCTCAATTAATTTGAGAGTAAAATTAACTACACAGGCAGCTACCATTAACATTCAGGTTTGAAATAGTAACATTTTTAGTACTGGGCCATAAATTGCTTATACAAATACAGGTTTTCATAACATAGCACAGTCTTAAAATTCCTTGCAATTTCTTAGGTTTTTAATGGCATTATATAGCCATACACTTCCAAAATTAAGGGGAACGTTAAGGTACTGATACACTGTTGCCTCTGTATTTGCCATGTAATGGAATATAATGGAATATTTTAAAAAATAATCTTAATTATGAAAGTCAAGGGACTAATCCTGTAGTATTTGCACTGTTTCCAATTAGGTTGTTTCCAGTCCTGTGTCTGATTTCCAATGAACCAAGCCAGCAGCAGGTCCCAAGTATGCCTGAATGTTATCCAGCAGCTGTGCTCAGTTTTTTCTTCTTCATTCCCCTGAAAGTCTGGTGCAGTACAAACCTCAGAACAGAATCCAGCTTCAGGCTCTTCACAGGCTCTTGTGGTTTTTTTGGGGGTTTATTTCAAAAGGAGTTTCCAGAAGGGGCCAACACCCAAATTGTTAGAATCTTTGCCCAAGATATGTAACATCTTGTGTTTGATCCCAGTGACTGTGCTTTTATGTGCTTTCTTACTTTTGAATATTAACTGTGATTGTTGTAAACAAAGCTGAAAAGGAAAAAAAAAAAAAGCCCTACAAATTAGAGTTGTTGCACACCTGAGGAAAAATAGTGTTCTTAGTCTAGTTAAATTTTAGTTGGAATGTGTTTTCTGTACTTGTAATTCATTTAGACTAAGCATTTAAGCTCTGAATGACAGTTAGCTTGAAAACCCATATAAATATTGCCAAGGACTTTAATTTGTCAGAACATACAAGGAAAAGATATCATGGCACAAAACGTCAAAATGCCATGAAACATGAAGATTTTCTGAATCTTTATTGTAGCCTCAAAATTCTAGTAATACTGAATTTATTGCCAAAATTGTCATCATATTCCCCACCCCTAGTTCTTCCTGCTTCCATGATTCCTTGTGGTACACTCAATTTTGAAAGGAAGAAGATTAAACAGGACAAGTTTGATGATTTTCTGTCAGAGCAAAGCTTATTTAAACTAGCAGTTACTACAGTCAAAGGCAATGGTGTGGTGTTTTCTTGCTTGTGGACAACTTTACCTCATGGAAAATGGCCTGAGGGAAAAAATGGTTCATTGTAAACATCTTATTACAAGATGAAAGGAAGAACATAAAAATCTAAATGTAATATCTAAATGTCTTCCCCAAAGCCAGCAGCAGTGTCTAATAAGTCTGTGTTGTCTGCCCTCTCACATGATCATTCTGAGACATTTTAAAAGCATGATAAACTGAAAAGAAATGGAAAGGACCTGCAGTCAGCATTCTTAGAAAGCAAGTGCCCTTTTCTGCCAGCCAAAGTGGTAAAGAATATTAGGTAGCAAGCTTAGCACTTGGGTAATTTCCCTAATATCAACAGGATTTTATTTGCCTATAATTGGGTTGATTTTGGCCCTCTGGTAAGTAATATACACAGATTAACTGCAAATGGAGAGCTTACTGCTGCATTGCACACAAAAATAAAGTGATTCAGGAGCTTACATTCTGCAAAAGAATTCACAGTGAATGGTGACTCTCTTCAGCTTCTACAATTCATAAATTATGCTATATCAATATGTTCGGCATGCTCTTAATTTCATCTGAACAGGTTAGCCACAAAAAAGTACTGAATGGGATGGTTGAGATTTATTTTTTTCCTTGCATTCACAAAAAAAGTCAGCTTAATTAGAAGCAGTCTAGCATGGAGATTGAGACTGGATTCTTCCTGCAAAATGTCTCTCACACAGATGAAATAAACACTTCTTTTCTTAAAAACAACAGACAGGAACATGTCCCTGGAATAATGGAAGATCACAAATATGTAACAGTAAAAAAAAATAAAAATAAACTGAGCTTTAGTTTTTGCTCTTCAACACTATCCATCACTCTTTCTCAGGGAGTCTTACAGTTTAATAATGATGTTTGACCGCCATCTACCCTCTCAGTGAATGCTTATATTCTATTAATGCTGGTTTTCCAGGTGATGTTTTCAGCACCCTAGAATGCACATTCCCTCCTTGACTTGTTTTTCATGCACCTGTTGAGCTCTGAAATTTATGCATATGAAGTTAGTGCCAGAACAGCTGAGCCCTCCATGTTAATTTATTGTCATGTCATCAAAATGAACAGTAAGAAAACATAAATTCACTCAGGAAAGTATGTCGTTAGTTCTGAATGTATCTCCCCATATTTATTGTATTAATAGATTTAAGAGTTAATCTTTGTATTCCCTTATTTTTATCTACTTTTCAAGTTTCTCTTCAACTAAGATCAAAATATACATGTTCATCTTATGAATTTCTGATAAAAACAGATGACAGATATAGAATGTTTTCATCTGGAAAAATCATTGCTCAGACTTAGAGTGACAAATAGCAAATGTCTGTCTAAATACTGTTACACATCAATCTCACCTTAATCTTACATCCCACTGAATTCTTGTGGCCCTGCACACTCAATTCACACCAAGAGATCATAATTTGGTCATTTTGTCAGCCAAACAGGGCTTTATCTCTTACTCCCTTCTCAGCCTGAGAGTGAATCACACAGCCGTGGTGGCTGCTACATTTTTTGTATTTGAGTCTCACAAAACTTCAGAAGCAAAAGCAGAGCAGCAGTTTCCATTAAAAAAACAAACAAACAAAAAACCAAAAAAACCAAAAGGAAACTTAACACATTTCACCATCCTAAAGTCAGTTTTCTTCTGTGGGAGTCCTGACATGAGCAACTCTGGTACCCAGTGCAGGTGCTTGAATGCGTAAGGCAGGGCAGTGCCCACCAAAGCCACTCTGTCTCTGCTCTCCTCATCTCAACCCTCTCCCTTCTTCTGCATTCAGCTTCACTCCCAATTTTCCTCCCTTCTCCCCCTAGCAGGGCAAAGAATAGGGAATGTGTGTTGTGGTTAGTTCATCATAGTTTGGGGTTTTTTTAACTGCGGGTATCAGAAAATAGTAAATAATTTTGAAAAAATATTTTCCCAGGAAAATCATCCTATGTAGACAGACCAAGAAAAAAGGGTCTGTGTAATTGTCTTTTTTAGACAGTTTTGCCATTACCTTTGGACTGCAGACCTGAATTAATATTCGTTTCAAAAAACCCCTAGAGTTTTCAGTGTTACACGATTTTTAAAAGGATTTCAGGGAAAGCAATAGTAATTTACTGAAAGAGTCCAAACAACTCCATCTTTACATCTTGCTTTACATCTCCCTGTAGCTTTAGACTCTAATGAGTCTGTCCTTCATACTTCTAGTTTTTCCTCTCAGTAGAGTCTAGCGAAAGTGAACATAAATCATCGGGGGTTTCTTGTGCTGACCTACCCACTTAAATTCAGAAATTGTGAGATCCTTGAAAGTAGTGAGCTCTTTCTTAGAGCAAACAATAAAAAAAAAAAAAAAAAAAAAAAAATCAGTCCTTAGTCACTGCACAGCTTTATGAGTTCCTCACACTACTGTGTTTGGAATCAGGAAAACTTGCCCTGCGCACCCCTCCTGTTGCCGTGGAACAATTCAGATCAACAACAACGACTGCAGCCTGCAGACACCTCCAGAGGGGAATTCTGGGGCAGGGGAGTTGGGAGTTCCAGGTGTGAGGAGTTGGATGGGATAGCACACACCTCCAGGCTGCTGGTTGTATCAGTTTTTCTTTCCCCTCTTGCAAGTGGAGACCCTGCAAAGTTCCTCAGAAGATATTGCTTTGTGAGGGAATGGGAGAGAGATAATAAGGTTAGTCACTTTAATCTATATCTGTTTTTCTGCCCACGTTTGACTGTGCTCTTCGGGCACTACTTTTGTAATCCTGGGAGTTTCAGAGTGCACAAAGACTGGAGTTTGTTTCTTAAGTAATGTCACAACTGATATTATCTAAAAAATATGATGAGGTAATTAGAAAACCTTAGAAACCTTAGAAAACTAGTGGTTGAAGTAGCCATTATATAAAACTTTAAAAACTTGCCTATGATGTGCACCAAAAAAAAAGACCAAAAATCTTTTAAAAAATTTTATTTTATTTTTAATTTTTATTTTTAAATTTTTTTAAATTCTCATTCATTTACACGAGGTAAACTTCTGAAACTCTAGTTTACTGAATTACTGCCCTAACAGGAAGCTGTACAGAGCTGTGCTGCTAATCTTAATAGGGTGATGACCCCCTTGCTTGTACTTCTAATTGTCCCATCCTAGGAAAGAAAAAAGGAGATGTTGGCCCACAGGCATTTAGGCTTTTTTTCTGAGTTTCTGATGAGTACAGACATACAAGATGAATTTAAGTCTTTAAGTACTTGAAGATAAGTATGTACATCCAATTTGCTATCCTATTGTGAGAGAGAACCTTATCTTTTCCTGTGGCTCCCCCCCACCCCCGAAAGGCTTTCTTTTTCTCTTTTTCTTTTTAAGCTCTCTGGAGTCATTGTATTTGTCTTCAAAGTCTGTGATTATGGCTGCTTCCAAGGAAAAGGCTCGAGGAGGCTTGAGATCCTTTAATCTTTGCAGATGCACAGCTGCTTGTCAGTAGTGGGCTTGGAGTGTTGATACTGTTATTTTGTACTGGTCATGAAAGCTTCGTTTAGGATCTATGACTTCCTGGTTGGACAATTAATTTAGAGGTAATGAAATACTGCTGCAGTACAACATAAAGTTCTAAGCTGTATAAACTTTTAATATGTGTGCAAAACTATGTCACAATTCTCTACTGCTGCTTCTGCATTGGTGCCATTATGGTGTAATAAATTGTGAAATCAGAGCCATTATTCTGGTGAAATAAATAAGACAGGAACTTATTTTGGAGACAGTGGCTTTAATACTGCTGCTGCATGTAAAATTAACCATTTATTAATTCGGCCTAGGTTGTCTGCTTCAGCTTTTCAGGTGCCAAAAAAGGTGGAGACTATCTCAGCCAGTGGGGGTTATTTTTATGGTCATTTATGTGTTTTAATCAGCTGAATCAAAATGTAGAACAGAGGAGTTAAACATGTCATTACTCAGTTTTTGTTTTTTTTAACCTAATTCACATAACATCTAGAGACATGCTCTAACTCCCTTATTGTACAGTATATCTCAGCTAAATAACAGCCATGTACATGGCCATGGAGGTATATGAGATGGAATAATGTGTTTTAGGCTGCTCTGGACATGGGTTAAAGCAAGCAGAGTAATAGATTTCCCTGAAATAGGTTAAACCCCCTCACCCTTCCTAGTCTGATTTCTTAGTCCAGTGAGAGAAGCCTTAAAAATTAGTCTTGTTTCATTTCATGATAATTAGGATATGGGAAGTATACAGCTGTTACTTGTTTGAAAGTTCCATTTTTGTGAGGTGAAGATGTGTTAGAAAAACGGTGTCTCTTTGAAAAAAGCCACACCAGCATCTGGACAAAACAGGCATAGCAAATTTTCAAAGCTCTTGTGTTTAATAAAGCCTTTGCTATTCTGGCGTGGTGAAAAGGGTGTCAGAGGTGCCGGTGAAAACAGGTGTGATTTGAACAAATAGCTTTTGCTTTGGTCTCTTGTTGTCACAGCTTGTGAAGCTATTCCTTGACTTTTCATTGACTCTGGTCACAGATAAAGGTGCAGCTTTCAGTAGTAATTTTAATCTAATCAGGCAGTCTTTGCTTTCTGGAGCCAGAGGCTGTGAACTGGGCAGCATCTCTGTGTGTGGGTTTTACGAGGTGTGTGATTCACTGTTTATTGGGGTTTCAGCGTGTCCCTTCTATCTCCTCCTTTCTCTCCTGTTAAACACTTCCCTTGTCTTTTCTACACAGGGATAGCTATGCTTTTCTATATTTTCTGGATAGCATAAATTATGCAGGTCTGTGATGAAATGAATAATATTGAAGTGCATGAGAATTTTAATTCCATTCATGAGTGCCTTTTCCACATGGCCCTAAAAGGTTACTTGCTGTAATTATTAGAAGATGAAGTTACAGTAAAACACTGTGGATGCTGAGTTAGGGTCTCTTTCATTTTTTGTGTATCCGAGTTAAAGTAAAAACAATCCTGGGCGTCTGGGTTTTCTCATGAGATGATGGCAGTATTCAACACTGAGTAGTGCATAAATTCTGTAAGAGATGCCCTTGTGTTATTTAAGGCATAAATCCATTTTTTGATAATTTCTTATAATGCTGAACAGCTGTGAGACACAGTGCTTTGTCTGCCAGTTCCTTGGGAGACGTTTGGCCTGATGTAATGCAGGACTTGGCCTAGAACCTCTGCCAAACCAGTGTGTAGAATACAAAGAAGAGACGTAAAAATTCCAAACTCAGCAGTCTTACACTATCTTCTCAGATTTTCTTCTCAAGGGCAAAATAATTAATAAGGGTATTGAATTTTTCTATTGCATCTTGTTTTGGTTACAGATTTTTGCATGTACAATTGTTAAACCTCCTCGCTGTCATTCTAAAAGCTGGGCAACAAGGAAAGGTTCATGTGTTCTAGTTTGGAAAAGTACTCAGTCACTTCATGTGTTTTTTCCTTTTTTCTCAATTAGAGACTGTGTTATGTTCTGACAGTGACTGTGTTTGTGTTTTAGAAAATATTTATATTAACTGATATTAAACGGTAACACTCTAAAACAAAATCTGACCAAATCATTAAATAAATAAACATGCATGTCATGAGCACTGTTCCAGATTCACAAATCCTTTAGTTTAAGTTAAGAAAATCCCCCACTCTTTCAATGTCACATGATACTGATGTCCTTTTTAATTCACTGCTATCCCAGGAAAGGCTCCTGAGACAGACACCATATGGAATCTCACTTCAAGTTAAAAAAAATTATATTAGTTTTGGGGAAATTTATAATTTATACATTTATAATAAATTTATAAGTTTATAGATTTATAATTTATAAAATTTATAATCTTCCTAGTGGATGCAAAGCATTTCTACTTAACCTGGAATATAGTTTCTAAAACAAAGAGTTTGGCTTGTTGCTGGCATGGCTCCCACTGTTGGAAATATTATTGCTTATGCACTACTTAAAAGATCTTGCAAAACTCACTTTACTGGATATAAGTTACAGTTATATAATACATGTAATTGTGAGAAAACGTCAATAATGATATCTCATGTGACTTCAGTTCTCTTTCCCTAGATAATGATATCTGTGATTTTTCTCTGGGTTGTTCATCACAGACTTTCTTTAGGGGATTTCTCATTCTCCTTTTGTCTGAAAGCAAGAAGTTATATAAACCTGCAGAGCAGAGTTCAGGCAGGCTGCTGGGAAATACTCGCTGACTCAGTTTCTTTTAAATTCTTGATTTATCTCTATAAGTTCCTGGAAAAATAATTCAGAGGCAAAACCTGCTTCCCTTGAGAGATGCGGTTTTTTGCTGGGTTTTCAAGTGAATTAGGAAGTTAGAAAATGGCTCATGCAAGTCAGTAACTCATTGCAGATTGGCATTGTGTTTTTTTGGTAAGATTACAAAAATGCAGTTTTCTGGAAGACAAGCTTTTGTTTGCCTAAAAGTTATGGATTGGATATGAGAATCATTTGAAGAAACTCCGCATCCTGCTTAGCAGAACTACTACTTAAACGCTTTTTGGCATCAAAGTCTGAATTTGTGTTGCTGTGAAGAGGATTAAATCTTTCAAAGGGGAAAACAAAATCTTGAAAGAAGAAATATTGGTATATCAATTTAAAATAACTTCCAGATATTTCTTTAGAAGTCATATATAGCAGAGCATAAAGAATGTCATTAGCAATGGTATATAACTGCAAATGGAAATGCTTTTGCAGCAGCACAGTAATGGAGAAGTAATTGGAATTAATGTGGATGAGGAAATAGGATTAGTCCTCCTAGAAAAATAAGGGAAAACAAATAGATCCCTTCAAAGCCATGAGGAGACAATGGGAAAAGCACTGTGTTTCACCTGGTGTGGTACTCCTGGAGGAAAAGCTTCTCAAAAGGAGTCAGTTTTTGACACAGCCTGTGAGCCCTCTGAGTCACAGCTTTGAGGACCCCTATTCTTGTACAGCTCTGAAAATCTCTGTGTATATGCAAGTCTGAGGTCATGAAATAGCTGGATAAAACGCACCTGTTTCATATCAATAAGTGCCAATGAAAGAGTAACTCAAGAAGCAAGTATATATTTTAGATAAATTAAGCTATGGATCCAAATTTGGAGAACTGCTTACTTGTTTCATGGAGAAGTGGGCATTCAGTGCCAAATTGTCTTGAACTTCAGGGAAATTTAAGTATTTCTCTCCTTTTAGTCATACAGTTGTAAAATTTTATGAGTAATAATATAAGAAGAATGAATAGTGTTGAGAGTATGGCACTTACAAGAACAATATAAGATATTATCCTTGCCTCTTGGAGTCTATAATCCAAATTAAACTGACACAGCTCATGGATAAATATCTTCACTTGAGATTTGGGCACAGAAGTGGTTGGTGGAGGTGTGTGTGTTGGTTGGGGTTTGATTTGATTTGGTTTTGTTCATGTGTTTTGTTTTTAAATAGCTGAGGAAAACGTGAAGGTACAAATGATGGTGGGAAAAGCACTCTAATCGATTTAGTAAGTGATTCAGAATAAGCCGAGCTTCTTTTCTCTTGTGATTTTTGTGTTTGGTTGGGTTTTCTTGTTGTCAGGGTAGAGGACAAGCTGTGATCCTTTGGGGAAGGAAAAAAGTGAGGAGGAGAAGTATTGGAAAAAAGAAGGTTTCTGGATTACCACAGGGAACACGATAAATGCTCTGGAATCAGTTAAAATTCTAACATTTCTACTTCAGCTTGCAGAGGAATGGACCTCTATAAAAAGGGCATGAAAAGAAGTGAATCAGATTTCTATGGATCTTTGTTGTTGTGTTACTGTCCAGCATTAATTTTGATTTAGAATATTTCTACTGTTTGAAGGGGTGATTATAAGATGAAGTTTAAATCTTAAGTGGAATATTTTCAGTGCTGAAGTCAATAGACAACTGTTTGCCATTCTCTCATTCTGTTCAGAGCTGTAGCAGGTTATTAATGTAATTCTCCATTAAAAGTATGAAAAATGTTTGAGATTAAGGGTAGTTGTTACTGTGCAGTGAAGGCAGATGGAAGACTGACAAAGCTGGAGTCAGGAAGAACAGGCTGGTTGCTGTCTTCTTTTTGCCCCTATTTCGAGACAGTGTTGACTCTAAATCAATTATACCCACAAAGTGCATGCATTTCCCTAGAATCCTTAAAAACCCGATTGAGTATCAGCAGTGATTTGGTTGCAGTAATGATGAAAAGAATTATAGCTCTGTACAGACAGCCAAATAAATGAAACATAGTGAAAAGTACCAGGAATAGTCATTGATCTATGCTTAAAACTACAATTGTCTAGCAGAAATATTTGGGAAGCACTCTGTTTTTATACATTTCCTTCTTACAAAATTTGACCTTTTTTCTCCTGTATATCCTTATGGTTTTTATTGCAAGGAGATCTGTGTAAAAGGAAGGCCAGCATTTCTGAATTAATGTTTTCCCTTTTCCTTTGAAAGCCTTACTATTTTGAGTATCTTCAAGTGATTAAAACTTGGTTTAGATAGAAATGACTCAGCTACCGTGACTCAACAGTATCTTTTTCTTTTAATTCATTGAGTCAGACTCTTCTTCCTGCAGAGCAGCATCTCAGATGATTTCTGAAAGAACTTTTGCAGGCAACTGTTCAGAATGTAGCTTAAAATGTTTTAGTTAATGCGTGCAGATACCACACAAAACCTTATAGAGACAAGACTTACTGCTTTAATTTTGTATTCATAGTCTTGTTTTAAAGACTACTGAGGAGCTTTTATTTTCCATTTAATGTAATTTTATATTGAAATCTTTCAGAGTTGAAATGGTGGCAAGAGTCTAAGCTTCTCTTTGATGCCTTGTAAATATGAACTGTCAGGGTTTAAATGTGTTTAGTAATGGTCAAGTAGGTTCTTCTCATGTAATTTAGTTTTCAAATTGACTCTTAACTGTTGAAGTGTCAGTTGACAGTCTGATAGATTCTTCGATAGTCCGCAGTAATGTTTGTGTTTAGTTGCAAACAGAGTGAAGCTAAAATAATCCTGGAAGCAATTACATTATATTTTTTTATCCAACTATTTTGTTGCTTAGGTGCTTTAGATTGATTGGTTTCAGTTTTCAGTTTTATGTTTGTCCCGGTTTTTAGTAACCCAGATATGAGACACTCCTGTTTTCTTCAGCATCAGACTGGACAAGTATTTTGTGATGAGTTCTACTGCCAGCAGGGAAATGCACTGGTTTGGTTTTTTGGTTTTTTTCTTTCCCCCACATGAATGATTCAACAGAGAGAAAGCAAAACTTCACATCTCCCCATCTGATGGATATCAAGTAGTACCACTGACTCACGTTATCAGAGTGTCTTGTTAACATCTAGAGAACACTGTGCTCTGTGCTTCCCATTCACTGAAAATAAACAATATATTCTTGGTCCTAAAGGCATCCTTTAGAGTAAGGAGTACAAATAGAAAATGAAATACAGAAAAACAGTATATTCAGGTTCCATGAGAGAAATTGGTGGCTATTATTCACTCCGGCAGGAATCTTGAAATAAACTCTTCAGCTGGTGAGGCCTATTGCTGATAAAAGGATGGGTTAGTAATCTTTTAAGATTAGGGTTCAGAGTATATGTTTAGAATTTCATACATCATAAACTTCTCTGAAGAGATCAAAATTCTTAAATGTGCTGTCGTTATTAGGGTGGCTTTAGATGCCGCTGTCTAAAGGTTAGTTTTGCACAAGACACTGAATGAAAACAGCACTCTTGCTATTCTCAAAGATAGAGATAGCCTTAATTAAATAAGAACATGCCCTCAGCCCCTTCAGCTTTCCATCTTTCATTGAGGACTGGGATTTAAGGAGCAGAACATCTTTTTCAAGCTTCATTTCTTAAAAGAATGCTCTGTTTTTCTGAGCTTTACTACATGTGCTTTTCAACTTCTGTGTCAAAGACCTGAAGATTATGAGGCCTTTAGTATAAGCCAGCCTAGTTTAACCCCTTGTGAGAATGTGCAAGGAGTAATTAAACATGAAGTGGAAGATGTTAAAGGAATCATCTTTCTTTTCACTTTGATTGACACCAGGACCTGACTTTGCTCAGCTTCCCCCTGAGAGATCATCAGAAAACCCTTAAAAAGCAACAACAGCAGAATTTTTGCTCCAAGCAGCTGGGAGATTGGTTTTGTCAGATGTGAGAACATGAAAAGGCGTGTAAGTCATCTCTCCCCATCTTCTTTTTCAGTAGTTTCTAAGTAGTGCTCATAGTAGAGCCTCTCAGCTACTTAAAGGTGCAGCCTGAATTACGCTGAAAGTGAATGGGTCCAGAGCTCCAGCCTGTTAGTCTCCCCATTACCTCTAGATGTGGCTGACTCAGTCCTTAAATTTTAGTGCTGCCACAGGGATTTTATTTTTATGTTGGCAATAGCTGGTTCTGTCTGTTGCTGTTTTGAATTTTACAGTATATTCAGTGGTGCAAATGCTGTTCCCACTGTCATCAGATACCGGCTCTTTTAAGTCGGTAAAAATAAAAACTCCTCAAGGTAGTGTTAAACCTGAGATTTTTCTCCTCCTATCCTCCCTCAGCGGTGCTCTAAGCCTACCTAACAGATCTAAATTGCTAAGCAAGGCTCAGGAGAGGCAGGCTCTTTCTTAAAGTCAGAGCTTCTAGAAACATTAAGCCTCTCCTGAAGCAATGTTTTTTGGAGTATATCTATTTGGGGGGTGGGAGACTGCAGAAAATGGGTTTGAGTGCCTTTGAGCAGTAGTAAGTTACTTATCCCTGAGTCCTAATGCCCTGACTAGAAAGAGCTGCTCTGTCTAATCTGCAGCTCTCCTGACAGACAGAAAGAAGAGGAAATACATTATAGGAATTACTGTTATTTCACCAGAAGTTAATGGGAAAATAGTAATTGTGAACACCTTATAGAAACTCTAATACTGCACATCTTTTAGAATCCAGGTATCAGTTTGCTTGGTTATTTCTGAGTTTAGTTAAGTGTATGTCAGTATTTGCAAAGACAGCATAAATTCTTCTCACTTCACCTCTTCCCTTTGCGCTGTCACGCACTTAAATAAAATCCAGTTCAGTCATGATCGTTCAGGGATGCCAGCAAGAGACATGAAGTCATCAAACACTGCTGTTTATGTGGCTGGTGCTTTGGATCCAATCTGAAGGGTTGGAAGAAAGGGCAAGGAAGTGGATTTTTCAGAACTCTAACTCATACTTTTCTATTAAAAATGAAGCTTTTTAGCCCAAGGATTCCTGTTTGCTGTTTAACTTGAGGGAGTTAAATTTTCATGCACTTCTAAACTCTGCATGCAGTCCCACTGACTTGCTGACACATGTAGTTGTAGCTAGGAATGAAAAAGCTTAAAGATATGAACCTGTAACAGACTAAAGCTTTTTAACAGCATAAGGCCCACCCTGATAAGGGGAAAGTATTTTGTAATTTCTTTACACACAAACAGTCTGAATTAACAATTTTATGGCTGGAGGATTCCTAAAATTTTTATTCTTGAATTGGAATATTATTGTTGCTTTAATAGCATTATGATGTTTCTTTGCTCATTTTGTTAATTATTAGATAAGAATGTTTTCAGTCCAATTTAGTGAATGTAGTTAAAGACAGTAGAAACTAATGTGAAATGAGCTCTGAGAAAACAGATGCTCAGCCTTCAGGTTAAAAAAAAAATGAAGAGTTGTTTTGTGAGTTGTTTTGTTTATTGCTTCTTTGTTAACTTTCTAAACACGAGAGCATGTGAGAAGTGCAACTAAGACCAACTGACTTTGACTTGAAAAAGCCTTTACGTTTCCAGAGCCCAACATGCTCCAGGAAGGAACACATGCAAGGATTGCTAGGGACAGCAAACAGGAAAAACAGTGCAAACTAAGTACCAGCTCCAGAGACCGTGCTAATTCTAAGCAAATGTCAAGGTTGTATCATTTAGCCTTACTGTACTTACTAAAATAATGCCTGTTGTCAAAATAGTAGGGTAGTTGGTCAGAATGAGGAAATGAAATGTGTAAAGATGTGGGAAAAAACACATGGATGAAATAGCTTGTTACAGTCTTTTCCCTTCCAGACATGGCATGAAGGTTTTTCTGGATCCAGCTGTTGTAGCATCAGTAGTGGAATGTAACTGGGTGTTAATTATTGATAACTATACAGAGGTAGATTGTCACTATTTGCATTCCAAAAGCACTGATGGGATCTACCTGTTCTTTCTTTACTACATGTTTTGTAAGTTTAGCAAGAAAACATAATTAAATATGCATTATAATACCAATCAGAGCTAAGAAAAATGAAAATACTGTGGGCACAGTTTGGGGTCTTTTTTAAGAAAAAAAAGAAAAAACTGAACCCTGCAGTTGGTGTGGTTCAAAAAGCTGTAAAAGTTAGAATGAGGTGACAGTAGTTCTAGGGAAGGAAGAATATGTGCTCTCTAATTTGATGGTCAGGAGCTTGCTTTAGTACCCTGAGGGTAGGCTGCCATTTCCCAAGTTCATCATTAACTTTTCTCTGACTGCCCTGCACAGCACTTCCTAACAGATTACTGTTCTGCATATTTAACAGCAACCAAAAATACCGCAATGACTTTACTGCTCTTAAATAGAGGGAAATAAATGCTGATGTATAGCACTTGGAATATTCTATAAGAACATTTGATGTCCACGGTGAGAAGCTGCCTTTGAAGTAATATGCACTTAAAATCCAATATAGTAGGAATTCAAATGAATGAAGGCAACAGCTGAAAATGATATGCAGCTCAACATGAGCATGTTCTTTAATTTGAAAGTGTTTTATTAGAAATAGTGGGAGAAGAAAACCCTGTGTGGGATGTGGCGCATGTCTTTATTAAGGTTCAGTTCTATTAAATTAAGTTGTCAGGATCGTGAGACAGCATTGTTCCACTGTGTGTGTGTAATGTCAGCTCAGCTGGTGCCTGGCTCGGTGGAGACCTTCACCCTCTGCACTGTGCAGTGAGAACATCTTTTTGTTGAGCAGGCCTTTATCTCCAGAGGGAAGTAGCTGGCTGGAGAAAGGGTTTGCATTTAGGTCAGCATCCTCTGGGGTGCAGAGCTGCAGTTCAGGAAAGGGGAGCAGGGTCAGCTGGACACACAGGAGTCCTGAGGGGGCCAAGAAAATGCTGTTGCTGTGGAGATAATGTATCATTTTTAAGTGCCCTGAGTTTGGAGGATCGTAGCATTTTTGTACTTAACAAGTAGAATTAAAATGAACAAACAAAACCCCCAAAACAAAACAACAAAACACCCCAAAAACGCCACTCCTAGAATGTACCAATAATTCAGATATGTTTTTGAGTTGTGGTGGCAAACTATAGGCTGGTTCTACTGATATCTGCATTGAGGATTCAGTTATCCTTTCTTTAGACTGGTGCATCACAGGGATTAGACTCGCTTTTCTTCTACAGTTGTGTCTTTTGCCCCAGAGTCCCCTGCCTAGAACTGCTGAATTGTTAGGCCCAGCTGCCAGAGTGATGGATCAGTATGTGGAACTGATTTTTCAGAACCCTTGTCTCTTCAGTTTACATGAGAAATTGGTTTAATTAACAATACATCAGCGCTGCAGAACCAAGGGCTGGTATAAGGCACTGACAGAGGCATCTTTGCATGTCCTCAGCATGTTCACTCAATTTGTGAAATCTCAGTTTATGCAGCGGAGATCACTATTACGATTTTGGGGTGATGTTACTTATTTGGGACACATCAAACCTATACAGATCAGAATAGCTCTTTTGCATGTGATTGAGACTAATTTTGTTTTGGTTCATATTTTCAAAGCAATGGCAAGTGTGCTTGCAAGGTCAAAAAGCTGCCCCAGATGTGATGTGAGAGGTTGAAATTATAATTTCCTCAGACTGAAAGAGAGGAAAATTAAACTGTCAATGGAACTGAGATCCATTGCTTGTTTATGTTTTAGAATGAAACTCCGGACAGATGATAGTGTTGTCTTTTATATGTGGTCTTTTCTTGTTCTGTACAGAGTTAATAAAGGAAAAGCTGTGGTTTAGGTATGAGCTGCCACAATGGTAGCAGTGAGTGGTGTTCCTTGGTTCACATGTGGTCACTTAACTTGTTTTTTTGACTCTCTTGCTTATATCTACTTTTCTTTATTGACTGCAAAGCATAATCCATTTCAGTCTAAGGTGTGCTTATAAAATACTGCAGATAGGTCCCCCTCTAGAAGTGCATGCAGAAAGCTAAATGAAATTATTAATGTCCTGTTTATAAATTGTTTAAATGCACATTATTTTCACCTTGGCTGCTGTACATTTTCTTTTTGTTAAACATAGCTGTCAGCTGGTGTGGTTTTTTGTTTTCCCCTGGATGCCTTATCAGCTCAATGAAAGCAAGTGTCCAGATCTCAAATGCTTTTAGTGAATTTTGGTTCCAATCCTGAGTAGCCAGTTTAGTAATTCCTTTAAAGATATGCAGTAGTATTTGGTGAGTGTTTGATCTTGTCATGTTTATACTGTTACACAGTGTTGCAGCTGTTTGATTTATTATTCTATTTGCTGAGTGGGAATCAGAGTTTTACTTGACTCTTGCAGTAAGCTGCGAGTAACAATTCCTGAAGCATTAAAAATCCCCAAAGCCACCTGATCCACCACCCTCGCCAACCAAAAAAACACTTTTGCTTGGACATCAGTATTCCAAGCAACTTCAGAAGGAAATTGCAGGTTTCCTTCTGTGATCTTGATGGTACAAGGCACATCCAGTGCAGAAGCACCACAGGTCCCTCCAGAAGTCCCCAGCTGTGTGATGCAGAGTTGTATTGGTGATGGCAGAGATTAAACAGGTAGTGAGAGTTGTCATGTTCCAGTAGAACACAGCTTCCTGCCAAGCTGGCTTTCAATTACAGCTTGGGAAAACAGCTTGGTGCCTGTTCTATTTTTACAGCTCTGAAACTCTGCCTTGGTTTGCATGGCAATGTATGATTAAGGTTTTTTTGGTTTGTTACTTTATTAAAAAAAAAGGTCATGATGTGATGTAAGAAAACATTCTGGAGATGCTTCTGATCCCCTCTACTAATGTAACCTCTAGTTTTAATATGATGAAGCACTGTTTAAATATCCTGTGATGATATCATAGAACTGTGGCATTGTTTAGAAACTTAAAAAATGAAGACAGAGAAACTATGGTGGAAACAATCAGGGGAGAAATATGTCCTAAATATATGGCAAAGGGCTGTATTTTTCTGAAGCATAGTATCAATTACAATAAATACACTACAATAGAGTTTACACTTTGATGTGGCAAAAGGATTTCCTATCACTTTTTAACTTAATAGAATATAAGACATTGGTTTTATAAAACATGATCAATATATGTTGGTTTCTTTTGAACCAGGTGTTCCTCTACCTTCCCATATCCATGCTGATGGTGACTACTTAAACGGCTTGGAAAAGGCTGGATTTTGAGTGCTGAGTTTTCTGAGCAACCTTCTGCTTCTAAGCAACCTTTGTGTTCCAGTACAGAGATTCGTAGTCAGGTGAGTAGTTTGGTTTATATTCAAAAAGTTTACTTATTCATTTTAATGGAGTAATAGAGTCCATGTCCAACAAGACTAAAAATGAGGTCAAACAACAAAAATACTCGAGCTAGGTGCAAACTTGGCCCAGGTATATTCAGATACCTGACAGGTATATTCAGATTAGTCTGTGGATTCTTCAGGTAGTATATAAATTTTTTCTTAATTTTTCTTTTAGCACCATGTGCTCTAAGCCAAAATTCATGCTTTAACCTGTGTACTGGGTCTACATTTGTACATCTGGTCAGCCTAAGGGCCACATTCCTGTGTATCCTTCCAGTCCAATGTAGTGTGCACTTCTTTGGGTGTGACAAAAGGAAAGCTCACTTTCTGTGGAGCATCTCTGCCAAGGAAATGAGGTGCTGAAGTGCATGGTGTATTGACCTACTCTGCTGTAACACATCAGGAGTGAATTTCAATTTTTATAGCTGGAAGAGCTCCAGGCAGCTAAGGCTTGTAGGGCTGTGACAACTGAGCCTTGACTGAAGAGTTTGACGGGCCCATCATCCGTAGGAGGAAAATGGACACTTGCTGATTTTGGCTGGGATAGAGTTACTTCTCTTCACAGTAGCTGGCATGGGGCTGTGTGTTGGATTTGCAATGAAAACAGAGTTGGTAGCACCGGGATATTTTGGTTACTGCTGAGCAGTCTCAAGGCGTTTTGTGCCTCTCACCCCACCCCAGCAGTGAGGAGACTGGGGGTGCACAGGAGGCTGGCAGGAGGCACAGCTGGAACAGCTGGCCCTGTTGACCCAAGGGACATCCCACAGCGTGTGGGGTCATGCTCAGTGTATGGAGCTGGGGGAAGGAGGAAGGCAGGGGACGTCCAGAGGGATGGTGTTTGATTTACCAAGTCACTGTTTTGTGGGAAGGCAGCAATGAATTCCTTGTTTTGCTTTGCTCGAGTGCACTGCTCTTGCTTCACCTATTTAACCTCTTTATGTCAATCCAGGAGTTTACTCACTTTTGATTTTCTCTCCCATCCCGCTGTGAGCGAGCAGCTGTGTGGGGCTTGGTTGCCAGCTGGGGTTAAACCATGAAAACACACTTTAAATTCTGACACTGCAATAAAACTGCCAGCTTAAGTAATGAAGAGGATCATGCCTTGCCAATATTGTAATATCATTCATACTCTGGCAGTCCAATCAGTGGCTGTGGTGGTTTAGATACAATTTTCTTATGGGGTTCTGGATTTTTGTTATTTAAATTTATGAAACTTAAATGAGAAATGGGACGGTAAGAAGGTATTTTGGTATGTAAGGAATGGACATGGACTTTTTCTTGGGCCAGTGCCTACTGTCCCAGAAGCTGCGCTGAGGTAAAGAGCACAAACATCTCTAACCTGCTTATCCCCTCATACATATAGTTGGGAAAGAAATGCTCTTCCCATTTCAGGAGACAGAAATGAGACTCCTTTTCTTTTCTTCCCCCTTTTGTCCTCCTCCATCCTCAAAACACTGACAATGCTGGAAGCTTAAAAATTCACAGCTGAGATCCACAATATTTCTTCCCAAAATTGAAAGGCTTTTCTGTTAATAATTTCTGTCAGGCACTAAAAGCTGTACAGAGCTCAGCAGCAACTGTAGTTCATGTCTCTTCTGTACTTCCTTATCTCTGAATATGAGTGGAATAACTGAGCAGTTTCTTATTAAGTTAAAACTGGAATTTTTGTGCTACTGTTATTCGGGAATGGGCAGCCGAAAAAAAAACTGTCCATTTTTGGTCTTTGAGACAAGAGTATCCATGGTTGCTGCCTCTAACTGGGGAAGGTTTTAGGAAAAGAGAAATTTCTCTCAGCCCCTTGCCTCTGAAATATACTTAATTCCACAGCTTCCCGTTTTCTTTATCTAAGGAGCACGCAGTATTATAAAATAATGAAATGATCCCTGGAGCCTTACAGAGCACCCTGTGTATTTCCTTCATGTGTGATGCAGAGGGTTTTGCAATGACTGCACTTGGCTACGCACTTCGTACTCTTTCTGAGTTCTGTGTGTTCTGCTTTGGATTGCAGTATTGATTGCCATCTGATCAAAGCCTCAGTCACGCTGTTAGTTAACCCCATCACCTGTGAAACAGTAAATTAAATAGAAAATCTGCCAACTGCTTATAAAAGCCTTTTAGTACTCTTCTCAAGCAAAGTACCTAAGTATGCAGCTAAATTTGTCTGCTTATAGTATGCATTGAATTTGCTTATGCCGTTCCCTACATCCTCTTAGTCTATTGAAAGATGAGGAATATTTTCTCCCAGTTGGGTGTAAGGATATGTTATTTAGTTTAATCTTTATAGAGTGTGGTTATGCCTTTCTGCAAGAAGAGAGGGACTGTCAGGAAAATTCAGTGATGGGGTATATTTGATTTTTATCTGTTTCTGAAATTAACATAGAAAACAATCTTTAGTGAATTGCCTTGAGTATAACATTGCTCTCTAGACTTGTCTGAAATGAAATTTTATCAAGAGTTTGATGAAAGATGGAAATAAATAGGGGGAAAGAGTGACTGGCTTGGTTGATCAAAGTGTATCAATTCATAAATAAGGAATGTAACAGGTTTTGAAGATCTGAGCTTGCAGCTCGAGCCCCTGGGAAGACTGGGCTGCCATGACTGGCACATCTCAGATAACAAGCTGGCATGGCAAGGGCCCTACTTTACAACAAATTAAATACTCTATATTACCTTGCAGCAGAATTAAGTTCTCTATTTTGGGGACTTAATTTTGAAAGATACATTAGCTGTCATTTGTCTCTGCCTATCAACCTTCTGCCATATATTCAAAGTCTCAGTGTTTTCTCCTCTAATACAGAAAGGCAGATTTGGAAGAAAATTCTGTACTGCCTCGGTGATTAAGTATTTTTTGCTCTTGTTAACACAAGAGCAGTGATGTTATGTCAAACTGTTAAGTCTATTGGGCAGCTACTAATATTTACTAATATTCTTTTCTTTTAATGCGGCTCAGAATCAATCATCATACCCTTTTTTCTGCCTCTTTCTTAAGCCGTATTCTGCGTTAAAATTCTTTCATTGTCATCAGAATGTATTCATATGTTTTCCATTTGAATTTTTGGGGTTTGTTGGGGTTTTTGGTTTGGTTCATTTTTGTTTCCTTGGTACTGTTGATTTGTGTTTCATTCTTTCAAATAAAACACAATGTTATTAGAGACAGCATCTGAGAACAAAATGGTTGCTTTTCCTGGGAAGTGGAAGAGTGCTAAAATATGAAGATGCTGAACAGAGAAAATAAGAGATTTAAAATAATACTGGTTCAGTGAGTGCATTTTGAGGAGTTCAGGAGGTGAGAGGGAAGGGTGAAGAAAAGGGCTACATCTATTAGCATTTTAGCAAACTGTAATTGAGTGCCCTGAATGGGTCACTTATTTATTTAAGAGCTGTGGTTAAAATCACTAAGGAATCACTAATGACTTCATATTTTCTTTTGAAAATTTGGTCACTTCGATTTCCACATTTGGGGTAGGTCATAAATGCTGGAGTTTTATGGAAAGATTAAGAATGAAGGAAACTTTAAATGGTGGTCTGTAACAGTTTGGTGCAGACTGTTTTGAGTTTTTCTCAAATCCAAGATAGTTTTCACTATTGATGGTGGTGTAGACTGTTACTAGTATTTTTCTTATTTTTGTAGTTCTTAAAATGAAGCTATTTCAGAGCCTTAACTTCACTTACATCAAGAAGGAGGTACTGAAGTTTTCCTCAATTTGTGCTTAATCTGTCTGACTTTGGGAGCTGTTTAAAATGGTGATAACCCCACTCAGCAGCACTCTGTAAATATCAATTAGTGCTTGCTGAAATGGCACAGATTTCTTCAGGACTCTTGAAGAGTCAGTGTTAATTTAGAGCACAGAATCACGGTGAAAAGTAACTTTCCATTAAGATGAGTTTTCTTCTAATTTCTTTATGGAGTTCCAAAGTTCAAACTATTCTTTTCTCATTTCCTAAAGACTATGCATGACTGACTTCAGCTATGGGATTTTGCAGTTCATCAGAAAGAACAGTCAAATTGCTTTCAGCTGAAGATCAAAAAAAGAAATCTGCTTGAAAGATTATGAGGATTTTCCTTTATATTTTAGTATTCTGTAGCAAGTTCTTTTCTTCTACATTCAGCAGTAGAGGTATTTGAGTGCCTTGGTACTGCTCTCATCTGTGTGTGCTTTTCAGAATCTCCATTATTTTCTGTACAAAATATTTTTATTTCTCAAGATTTGATGCAGAAGTATGACAATACACTGACAAATATAAACATTAATAAGACAGGCTGGTCTGTAGCATATAGAGTATCTTGGTTATTAATTAACAATAAAAACTATTAATCAACACAATTCCTTGAATAGCATTATGAAGCTTTGCTTGGGGATTATGTCACCACTGGTATGAGATCAGGGTCTGAGGATAGTGGACCCTCTTAAAGTACTAAGAATAAAAGAGGACATATCAGACTTAAATTCTATATTTTAATATATTCATATAAATTCAGGGAATGAATTGGATAGGAAATCCATCATAAAAAATCCATTTATCAATCATAAAAAAATCCAGTAGCAAAAACATTCCTGTAAAATACAGGTTTTCTAAAATGCTTTGATAACTTTGCATTCTTCACACTTCATAGGCTGATGCACAATCTGAATGCAGTTATCAACCAAAAGACTTAAAACTCTAAGTACTTTCTGGAATCTGTGTTTATTGGTGATTAGGTCATAGCGGAAAGGCAAGGGTTCCAGTGGAAGGCACCACAGGAGCACAGAACTAGATCCTCACATGGAATGCTGCAGGACAGGATTCCTGGATTATTATCATCATTATTTGAGGGTGTTTTGCTGAGGGCCTGGTACTCAGAGCAGTACACAGAGTGAAAGAACTCATTTTTTTCAAACTGAGAGTTGCAAATCGTTATCTCCTCCTCCTTGAAGGTGCCTCTCTCTCCTGTCTTTCATAAGCTGTCATAAAGAAAATGAAACGACTAGCCTGAAGAAAGAGAAATGCAGAAGGAAAGCAAGGTGTTTACTCTGCCTATCCCACCGTGTCTTATCCCAGGTCGGCTCAGAGCTGTCAGCCCTGAGCTCTGTTGCAGCAAGCCCTGGCAGACCCCAGACTGCCACAGGCTGCTCAGCTGAGCGAGGAGCTGCTCGAGAGGGCAGGAGATTCTCCAGACCTGCAGTTCAGAAGTCATGGTCCTTGTACAGTTTCCATTATTGCTATTAAATTGTCTCTGCAGTGTAATTATAATGCAGTTCCCTCCATGGCTTTCCAGTGTATTTATTTAACTGTGGTGCTCCTTGGATGGAGAAAGCTCTTTCCAGTGTTTTTTTGGGGGTTTTTTTCTTTCTTCTTTCCCTTTTTTCCTTCCTTCTACAAATGTACAGTCCACCCACATGGCTTAGAATTAATTTCTAAAAAAGAATCTTCAAATTATTTTGCTGCAGCTATGCCTTTCTTAAATACTTTGAGGACATTTTTTGGAATAAATGGTGAAAATGTGCCTCAGGAAGACAAGGGAAGAAAAGCTGATACCTTCACTTCATGTTGTAGGGAGGGTCACTGTTTTCAAGTGCACGTTTTCTTCCTTTTTGCTCTCCTGTCAGCCTCCCTTCTGAGCGCTTCTCACTTCAGATTAGTAAAGTTCTATTTACATCTTGCTTTAATACCAAAGGTAATTAAACCCCTACATTTCTAGCCTGTTCAGATCCTATTAATTTAGGGAATGAGTTGCATAAGAAATCCATCATAAACTTTCAGTGGTTTAAAAAAAGGAGGCAGGGGCACTATTTATTAAAAAAGTAAATTGGAGGGGAATAGGCTATCTGTTTTGTTCCGTGTCTCAGATGAAAATAATTGGCTCATTAATCACAATATCAGCTTGGTCATTTCAGGAAGGTCAGGCTAAAGAATAAACAGAAACAAGGCACGTGATTTTAAAATTTAAAAAACAAATGTTAGGCATGTCAGTAAAAGAAACTTCAGTAAATAAAGCCTTGTCATTTTATATAAACAAACTTTTAGGATTAAATGTATTTCATGTGTCTTCCCTCTCTCAGTTCATTCAGAATCACACACTGAAAACATAGAACTCATTACATATATACTCATATATATTCACACAGTACCATGAAAATTAAGTTTGATTTATTTTCTTCAGATTTTTCTGGATGAGTGCTCTTTTGGCTTTGCTAGCTCTCCATGTGTCCACCATTTCTTTCCCAAACTACCTTTTACTACCTTTGAATGCAAGTAGTTACTGCTAAAAGCATGGAGAGGGCTGAACAAAAACCGTGGGATCCTTCCACTCTGTAGATTCCCTTGATGTTTCAGATGTCATAATTTCCTGTGGTAAGGAGGATTTTGTTTTAGTCTCAGCTTTGAAATAGCAAACTTTTGAGTGTTGTCTCATTTGTTATTTTTGTGTTTATTATTAAATGAATAATATCAAGTACTTTGGGAAACCTCATCCGAATGTGTGAGTCCAGAGAAGTTATACCAATGAATAGCTTTTCATACCATGTTTAAAGTGAATGATGTGATTTAGAAGGCTTTTGGCTGGGGATGGCAGTGTCATCTGTCTGTCTCTTCTTTGCTGGGTCTCATCTTCCTGTGTTTTCTCCCCTGAATATCCACCACAGTATTCTCTGATAGGGTCTCCAGAGCAACATAAACCCCAGAACTGCAGCAGCACAGATGTCTGAAAGTTCATCTACTCTTGCATATGGTATCTTTTAGACAAGGAAACATTGCCTTTTCCTTTATTAACCTTGCTTGAAACAAAACTCGCAGAGGAAAAACTAGGTTTAACGTCCCCTTTACTCAGGAATAAAACAAACCAAAAAGCAGACAGGAGATGAGAGCCAAGAAATCAGGGCAATTTAGCCTTCACTTGGTGAAAGGTAAATTACAAGCCTGTTTTTGAAATTGCTGAGTACCTGTTGACTCTCATCTGATGATGACTAGGACTTTAAACATCTTACTATCAAGGAAGATTGTTTTTCTTATGTAAGTGTGAATTTCACTTACAGTGGAACCTTCCAGGCTTGATCACTGCTCTGGAAGTCATTGCAGTGCCTTTCCAAGCTTGTGGAAAGGAGGAATATGCAGCCCCCTCAAGTAAAACACATGTGAAATCAACATAGATTCTGCTCAAGCTGAGCTTGTAAGAGGATTTTCCAGTTCAGCTATGACAAGGCTGGCAAAATTTGGGTCAGGCCAAAGCTTATATTGTTAATTCTTCATGGGGCTTTTTGGTTTTTTTAACACTTCAGTCTCTTACTCTGTTACTTAGAACACTGAGTTCTGGTCTTCAAATTAGAACCTAAATAAGGATAAAGTTTTGCATGATAGGAAAGTACTGCTTTTGTTTTCTTCCTCTCTTCTCTTTTTAAAAAGAATGTATAGGTCTGGAAATTTGAGATATTCAGAGCACATGGATGAAGGCCAGAGAGTTTTAACAATTGCCTTTGCAGATCACCTATCAGCACATTATGTTTGACAAATGACTCCAAAATGGGAGAGTGTGCTTTTGATTTTATCTTCAGGTTCACCACTGTACTGTAAATCTAAACTAAGAGCTCTGCTTTTGAGAATTAGCTCCTAGACATCTAAATAAAAAATTGCTGGAATTTACTTTAAAACCTTCCCTGTCACATTCCTGTTCTCTGGATGGAATATAAGCAATTTGAAAATACTGAAAATTTTGTATGTCTTGAATGAGCTCACTACAGTAAAGACTCTAGGGGCACCTTTCAGTTCTTTATTAATAATGGCTGGTGCTTCTGGTGAAGGAAATCCTGTCTGATGACAGGAAGCTTCATATTAACCAACCAGTTTCTCCTTTCTGATTTTCATTTGAGGAGACTGTAGAGGAGAAGACTGTATTTAGCAGGAGATGTTTATGTGAATAAATCATTCAAACAAACATCTGGAAATTTTAAGATCAAAGTGTTCCAGCAATTGTTTAGCCACTTCCCATAGAAACATTATATTAGTGCATTTTACCATGGCTTATTACAATGGAAAGAAGAGGAAATTAATAGAAATATATTTATTTTCTGTATTAATTATGAATTGTGTTTGTATTTAATTGTTTTATATAAATTCTGAATTGTATTTGTCTCTTCCATAGATTGACTAATCATTCACAGTTGGGTCATCAAGACCAATTTCCAGGTTGCTTTTCTGAGCCTCTGTTTTGACAAATGAAATCTGATCCTTTCTTTGGTGGCAATCATGAGAATACACAGCTGATTCTGATTGTGCACCTAATTTCTCAGGAAAAGAAAGCCTATTTGACTTAAAATTTTGTGATAAGTGGTAGCTCATCTGTATAAGTGTGTGTCATGTCACCAACAATTTCCCTAACACAAGGCAGCTAAGATTATTTTCCCGCCAAACGAAATTACTATTGGTTTATAATGAGGTTTGCTTTTCATTTAGTAGGCATTTGTGTTGATTAGGTTTGTATTATCCCACTTTTTAAGATTTTTCTTGCTAGTAAAATTACCCAAAGAGTACATATTAGCATGAAAGCTTTCTGAAGTGGAATTGGGAAGTTTATTTTTTCATTTTCTCAAAGGGAAAGGAAATTTGATTATTTCCCTCCATGAAAGTAATAGCTTTCAAAGAACTGTTAATGCTGATGAGTTCATCAAGCATTTATCATGCCCAAATCATTCCTTTCTGAAACTTCACTTAAAGGAAAAAAAAAGAAAGAAAATCAGTCAATGATATTTGTGTTTAAAAAGCAGATAAAAGTGCTGCTGGAGATTATACTCCAAGTGCACAGCTATAAATGGAGAAAGTATCTTTGAAGAATGATGCTCTGTACTTCAAATAGAAGTGTTTTATGAGCTGCTTACAATGGAAAGCCCAGAAGTGGCACTTACTTTTCATCCCACACCTCAGTTTGCTCAGCTCTAGAATATTCAAATGACTGCCTGTGAACTCTGAAATCACAGATGGAGCTCTACAGCACTTGCTGTCCGTGGCATCGTTTAAATAGGTTGTGTGAAGAAAGAGGCTTTCTCAAGAGGGAGAAAATAAGATGAATCCTAGGGAAAAAAGGTAATGGAACCCCGCACTTTTGAGGAGTTGTCTCTCAGCTGGAAATGTCAGCAAGGCTGGCAGGGAGCCAGTACACACCCAGTTCATCCCAAATTCTGTGTGCACATGACTGATCCTGTAGACATCAGTCAGATGCACCCAGCTCCCCTTCTGTCCTGACTACATCTGAGATTCCAGAGAGGTTTCTTGGCTGCAGTGTGCCAGATTTGCCTGCATAGAGTAAATAAATTCTCAGAGAAAATACCTTGCTGGAGCCCTTGGCAGGCACAGGCACGGCAGGGACGGACAGACTTCCAAATGCTTCGTATTCCAAGTAGCCATTTCAGTGAAGTGAAGTGAACCACTAAGTTCATTAACTTGCCATTTGACGAAAGCAGAACATTTCCACATATTGCAATGGGTTGCATTGATACAAAAAAAGGAGAACAGATTTTAAGATGTGTTTTCCTTTAGACGAGTCTGATACAAACCACAGCTGCTGTTAAATAATAAGTATTTTTCGTCTAGCGTGTATTCTAGATTTTATCAAAAACATAGCTATCTTTGGCAGTAAAAGGGACATGGTAAAATGTTCAGGTAGAAATAAAATCTTCCTTGTGCTGAGAAATCTATCTCAGGACACTTGGATGAATTTTGGGATGCTTTATTCATACCTCATCAAAATATGACAGCTGGCACCTATAGCACAAGATTTTCCTAAAGAGTTTTCAACATTAGTTTGTGTTTCTTGTTCCTGATCCATGTTTGAACTTCAAGTTTTTAAGGCAGGCAACTGTAAAATCTTTATTTACATGAGTGCTCTCTACCTGGGATTAAGTAAAGTAGGCAAAGTCTACCTGTGCCAAAATTTTTTGACTCAACCATTTCCTCAAAATTATAAATCTCTCTGTGCTGTGGTGTAGCTGATGTATCCAGTGGGCATTTTAAGACTGATGAATTTCCGGGGTTTAATGCTCCATTTCTGAACCTTCATTGTGCCTTTTTTTTAATTTTTCCCCACATGGAATATTAAATCAAAGGACCTTGGTTTATATCCCAAAAAGGCCTGACTACAAATATAAAACTCCTTGTGATGTTACAATAGATAACAATCACTTTTAAGATGTTTGTTTGTATGTGTGGTCTGGGTTTTTACTTCGGAAAAAATTGCAATTTGTCAAGTACAGGCAAGATTCATGGTATCCAGAGTCATATGCATTTCCCGTAGTACAGAGAGGTTTGTCTTTCACCCCTTTTAGTCAGGGAGTTTGAGGGCTACAGTAGCCTCTCTAACTAATGGATATACAGGAGAGAATATTTGAGTAAAACTTGCATCCCATTTTCAAGTGCATGTTTTCCTAAATGCACTGGGGTTTTTATTCAGAGTTGTAGTTCCACTGTGTATCTTTCGATTCTGTTCTGTCTCCCTTCATCCCTGCAATTCCCTTTCCTAAGTAAAACAGGAGCTGTCTAAGGCCAAGTTGTTCGCTATACAAAAGCTGGGAGGGGAAGCTTGCTCTCCCACCTCGCTTTTCTGGAGCTGGGATTCCTTTGGGCACGCTGTGCTGGAGGGACACTCCAGGCCCATGGGCACGGCCCTACAAACACACCGAGCTGGCACCACCTGCGGATCCCGGCTGGAGAGCCCCAGGGAAGTTTAGGGGCAGTCTCAGATTGAAACAGGGCAATTCCCACCCGTCAGATCTGAAAGTCACGCAGGCTGTTTTCATGGACGTCTGTAACGCTTTACAGCTTTGTGTTAAGTCTGTGTTGTTGATGTTTGTCCTAGTTAGGATTGCATTGAGTGACAAAACTTGAGCTCTTCAGGGGAGGGAAAAGCATTTGGCTTATCTTCTGAGTCCAGGGAGCTGTGAAAAGCTGCAGTTCCAAGATCAATAGCTCTAATTATGAATGAAAATCCCATTTCCCTCAACAGTGGAGGGCAGCAAGAGTAAATAATTTCTTTGCAAGAAGTTCCTTGTAAATCCAGACAGACCAAGTCGGGTTTGAATGGACAGAGTCAGACTGATATGTGCTGATAACGATGATTCTTTGAAGACTTTTGATTTTGCAGATAGAGAGGAACGGGTATTTCTACACATAAAAAGAACACTTTGAAGAAGCCAGTAATGGTTGTAACTGGAAGATCATGCTACCTGGGAGATGGCAAACACAGCAGAAGACTGAATTCATTCCACAGGGAGATTGTCATCATCCCATAACAGTGAATAAAAACCCAAAATCAGGCAGTGTACATTCACTATCGTTTTTCCTGTCCCTGCCTTATTTATGTTCCCCTGCAGTTACTAGCCAGAAGAGAGCATAAGAACTGATACAAACTGCAGTTTATACTGATATATGGAGTTTGGTCATGGATTATAGATCTATTAAATATTCTAGTAATAGAAAATATTCCTGAGTTCAGTTGGTAAACTTGCAGTCCATTCTGAAGGTCGCCTGTTTAATCCCTGGAGGTGTTTTTGAAATGTGGTGATTAGTCATCCACCAACCCCATGGGAATTGTAGTGGATTAGTTTTCAAAATTGTAAGAGAAATCTTTCACACCTCTCTTTTAAGATGTGGGAACTGGGGCTGAGATACGCCTGGTACCATGTTTGAGGTCTGTGGCAGAAACTTTGGCCATGTATTTGCTCCCGTTCCTGACATCAGATGGCACCTGTGCCACCGCTGTAGTTTGGAGGGGCTGTGGTGGGTTATAAGCAATAAAATAATTTCTGCAGAAGTCTAATGTTCTTCTCTGTGTTAGACCAGGCTGGAAAATTACTGAATTTTCTGTTTGTTTCTCCATACTCTCCCATACTTCTTCTAATCCTACCCACTTTTGATCCCAGAGGGCTTGGCAAACCTTTCCAAAAAGAAATGCAAAGGCCATTTACTGACAGTACAATTTAAAGGTGGAATTCCTGTCTTGTAGCTGTTTCATGGCTGTGCAGAACAGCATAATAAATGAGAATGTGTGGTACTTGTAAACTCTGCTTCTCTGGCTTCCTGGGGCAGGCAACAACAGAAAACATGAAAAAGAATATTGAAACCCATTTTAGCTTTGTATTTTCTAATTATTAGTGCTGGGATTCAACATTCACCTTATGGGAATTGAACTGCATGAAACTAGTTTTGGTAACAGAGTTTATAATGGAGATTATGCACCCCAGTCACTGTTTATTGTTACACCCTAGGGGAAAAAAATCCATCAGAAAAAAATCAATGTGTTTGTGCTAATTCTCATTGGACTCCTATTGATACTGTATGATTTAAGGAAAACTGCAGTTGTATATTTTTATGTCAGCAGACACTTGATGGTGCCTGGGACATTGTATTATGGCACGGCACATTTGTGTCAGAACATTCTGTTGCTTAGTTGTACCTGCATTTTTTATTATTCAGTATAATAACAAGCAATTGCTTTCAAGACACAGTAAAGTACAACATTTAAGCTTGTAGATGAGTAGGTTTTCAAATTCTGTATGCTTGCTTTATTTCAAAGTGACTTATTAGGGGTCTGTACATGTAGGAAAAGGAGGGATGAGTGGACCATGGCACTCTGGTTATGCTTTTAGCTTATTATTTTGTGGTTTGTTTTTTTTTCCCCCTTCAGTCCTATCATATCTTTGCATGTCAGTGGTTGTGTACAGACAAAAAAAATCAGTCAGATATTTCATTTTGTTTGGGAAGCACAAAGTTATCTCTTAGAAAGTTCTCAGAACTGTACAAAGTGGTATAAAGTAGATTTTGAACTACATTGATTCGTTACTTGTTTTCTTTTGAACGTTTTAAAATTTTGTTTATAATGTTTCCTGCAGCCTGGACAGCCATTCTCTCCCTCAGAACCTTGTTCTTTTCTCATAGATCAACACCATCAGCTCTCGCAGATTTCTGTGCCCAGGCCCTTGTCCTCCTGCCTCACTTGTTCTTTGGGACAAGCAACTTGTGTGTTCCTCTAGTTGCTCCATGCTTTCCCTTTACTCACCTGCCGCTCCTTTTTTCTTTACATTTTTTTCCCATCAATTCTGTGCATTCTTGGCTAGCATTCTTCACGTTAGCTGTTCTATTTTTCAGCCAATTCACGAGCCTGGTACAAATGTAAATACATGAATTGGGGCCAGAAACCCAGTACTGGGTTAGTCTCAGGGCAAGTTTAGAATTTTTAAACATAAAGGAATTTGAAGGCAGGATTTAACCAGAGGGAATTCAGAATCTTTTATTTTAAGAACCAGTGGCACCTTGTCAGTTTTTCATCTTTAAACAAAACTAACCCCACTAAACCAATAAGCAAAAACAAAGGCAGTCTGGAAATAAGGAATTCTCTCCCTCTGCTTTCCAGCTTTTTATTCTCCCATCTTTCTTCTGTACCCCTAGAAACCAGAGAACTTTAATCTAAGCTCTTTCACTTCATCCTCTGGTCTGTCACCCCATTGCAGCAGACACAAATAACCTTTTCTTCCAGAGGCCTGCTCTGAGCAATATCATTTCCTCTTGATCATGCCAGCGCCTCAATTGCTCATCCTGGTTTAATGCTGGTGGTGTTTTGTATTTCAGCCTGGCTTTCTCAGGATAAAGACTTGTTAATGCACAAGTGCCTCTAGTCTCTGTCAGGCTGGTGCTCTCAGCTTTATCTCTGCTGCTCCTGCTTGCATTCAGCAGAACCACTACTGTTTTCTTGGCAGGCTGCTACAATCATATTTTGCTTTGTTTTTGAACCTGAAATGTCTTCCCAAAGGTTCATTTTATCCCTGCCATCTTGGCTGGATATACTCTTCTATTTTTATTCCATTTCCCAGGTGATAAAAGTTATTTAGAAGTGTGAGTGCAGGGATGATTTGTGCCTGTGCATGTGTTTGCCTGCCTGCATGCAGAGAGCTCCTGAGACCAGCCAGTGCCCTTCATTCTTTGTGCCTGTGGTGTGCTTTCCCCTGCTTTTATGTGCCTTACAAATTGGGAATTCCTCAGGGCAAGGATGGTGACTCTTATGCATTTGTAGAACAGTGGGTGTTCTCTAAGTGGTATTGCAATAATATTTATTGGAAACGTTTCTCCTTGGACTGAATGCCCTGAGAGGACACAATTCAAGGAATAATACACTTGGCACTTCTGGAAAGTTCCAGAACTCTCCAGATGTGGGTTTCTCACATCAATCCCACGTTTCCAGCAGGGCTCTGTAGTCAGTTCTGTGGAGACTCCCTGTGACAAAGCAGTGCTCGCTCACAGTGCCACGAGGGCACGGGATGAGTGGGAGCTGCCCGGAACTCGAGCTGTCTGGAATGTAAATCCAGCTTTCATGTGCATCTTACGTAATTGAAAAGCTTTTATCTGTGGTGTTAGCTATAGGAGAGGAAAAATGAGAAGGTTGTATAAAAAAATCCCCAAAAACATATAACCATGCAACTTTGTTCCTTTATTATTTCTACTCCTCTCCTAAGCCTGCCACATCCCTCACTAAAAACCAAAAATAAAAACTGTTTAGGGTACATATTTCTATGTTCTCAAGGAGGAACTTGCCAAATTTTTGTGCTATACTGCTGTCTGATTCGAATTCCCATTAACAGTGAAGTATAAAATCATTCTGTACTGCTTCACTTTTCCCCAATGCAATGTATTTGGATGAGCTCCTCTGTCTCTTATCCTAGCAAAGTATAATTTTATTTATGTTTCTTGCTGCATAATACAGTATGCATGTATTTTAGTAGTCAGATTATCTTGAGGATTTTTTTTCTTAAAATTCTGCTTCAGTGCTTGTAGATGAAACTCAGCACCTATATGTTTGGAGGGAATATTAAAATATTAGAGTAGGGTCTCCATGAGGATTTAAAATTAACATACACTTCAAAAGTCATGGTCTAGTCATTTCCTATACTGCATTCATAGATTCATAGTTCATAGTTCATAGATTACTGGATGGTCTGGACAAAATATTTCTTCATTCTTCATTTTAGCCCATTTCACAGTAGAAATAAATTAGTTACCTATTTCAGGGGAATGTTATAATGACTAGTAAGTTATTTAGGCAGGATTTTAAAGCACCAGTATAACTGGGTGATGAGTATTAATGGTGAAGATACTCAGATGCACAAATGACATTTGGACACAAACCAACCATTTCTGCTTCTGAAGGTGTTTCAGTGGCTGCTGGTGGTGGCAGGGATTTGCTGTTGCATGGGACGTGGGGGAAGCTGCTTACCTTCTCTGCCAAATGGCAAGAGTAACGCTGGACCTCAAAGGCATTCAGTCTGCAAAGGGCTTTGAAATCCTCTGACAAGAGGGGCACTACCAGTGAGCTTGTTCAGGTTGTCATGTCGTGTTTTTGAAGATGTTTCTGTCTGTGCTTCTTCTTGCATGATAAGGATACAGGATGCTTTCTATTCCAAATGCCAATATTTATTAATTAATATATCCTTTGCTATACTTAAGCTGCTTGAAAGGGAACTGGACATGTGCTGAGGATGTGATCCAAACCTGCCTTAGAGGTTGTATTGATTTATTCTGTGAAATTCTTCACAGTTTGATTTTTATGTGACAGCTACCCTCTGTATGGTAAAGAAACTGCAAAGTCAATAATTTTGGGACTATTGTTTCAAGATAGAAAACCAAGCCAAACATCTTACTGGAATGGGAGGGGAAAAGCACTTGTTAAATGCTCATTTAACAGGCATTGTATGCACAGCATAGGAGCCACTCCAATAAGGACTGGCCACAACCATGGCTGAAGTTAAATGTGATGACCGACAAACACTGAGAGGTCAATTGTTCAAAGTGCCTTAGAAGATGTCCAGATGATCAGAACTGAAAACAGAGCCCATGGAAAGGGGGCAAATTAGCCACAGTGTAACTAAGAGGGGAACTTCCCTCAGCACGGATTTTTGTTTCTCTGGGCAAAATGAGCCTTTGTAAAAAGGCCATCTGAGAAGTTCCCACGTGTCTATCGGAGCGCTCCGCCTGGCAGCTCCACAGTGTCTGCTACCCAGCTTGTGTTCACAGGCCATCAGTAATGCTGATGAACAGATGTTTTGGCAGGCTAACAACAGGAACATGCTGCTGGGGTGTCTCAAGTGGGTCCCCTGAAACCTTGGACTTGTGATAAAGTGCTGCACCATGCTTCTGTGGCTTAGCAGGGATGGCGGCAGCAGCAGCTCCAATTTTTCTTCATGAAGTCTGGTTCCACTGCAGTAACTCAGAAACGCTGTGATAAAGTACACCGAAGACAGGAAAACCCTTGCCAGACTACTTCAAAAAGGTGTTGTTTAGGAAAGTTACTCCCCTGAAAGTTGGGAAAACTGGGCTTTTATTCCTGTGGAAAGAAGGTTATTTAATGTAGTTGCCACTTCAGTGAGTGGTGTTAATGGCTGACAAAAGGGAACTCAGGCACGCCTTCTCCTCCAGTTGTTTTTGAGTACTGACTATACTTACACGAGGGTTCAGAGAACATAACGAGTCACATCTTCAGGAATTACATCCCCTGCTTTGTACCTCATAACTTTTGGTGAAGCTGAAGCTTAAAAAAGGAGTCGGGTGCAGTGGAGATGTTTTTCTTTCTGCAAAGATGAGTATGTGCTAAGTAAAACCTGGGTCGTGGCTGGATTCAGTGTTTAATCAACAAATCACTGAAATGAAACACTTTGTGTCATTTGGACTAGTTCAAATTTTTCTTTTTCTAATATATTACCATAAATTTTACTGAGTTTTTCATCACAAATTCCCCTGAAAGGCCCTGTAGACTAATAATTTCCACATCACAACACCTGCAAGTGTCAGAAGCTTGGTTTCACAGAAAGCCTTCAAAGCAACGCTGACCAGTAGAAAACAATGACTAAAAACTCGAAGAGAAAATATTTCGCTCAGGCTTGAGCACCTCTCAAGGTCTGAAATGGAGTTCAGAACCACGCAGTTTGATACTGTAATGTACATTTATTCATTTATTTTTAAACTGTGAGACCTAGTTAGTGCTTCTTTGGAAATACTTTAAACTGTATAATGTCATGTAATACTGCTGTTTTATTGACTGAATTTTGGAAAGATGAAAAAGGTTTATTTTTTCTTTTCTTTCCCCCCTTCCTAATTATCTCCAGTCTCTCGATCCCAAGGTTGAAACATTGGCATGCGCCTTTTTTTTTTGTTTTGTAAATGGTAATTTATTTTTATTTTTATCGTAAATGTAAATACTTCATTTTAAAAGCATAAAATTAAGTCTAGTATTTGGGTGAAATTGCTGCTGTGACAAAATGATCAGCAATTACAACATAACAATTCTGAAAATGTAAATGATTGCCAGGTTCAAATAGCTATAATGCTTCATCTTTTAATTTTACAAAATCATTAGAGACATAATTATGTAATATCATTAGAGATGGAATCCTTGTGTCCAACCCAGGCTCTTGCCCAGTTTGTCTTTAGAAAACTCAGAACAACTATTTGTGTATTACTTATTTGTAAAAATGTGACGAAGGAGCTGGAAATAGCTGTGCTGACTGCCCTGCTCTGAATGCGTCACTGCAGGGCGGTATTTAGGAGCAGATAATTCTGGATGCTCAGTAGGTACAGCTCACAGAAGTGCATTTGTGGAGCACTCTCGATGTGGACGGCAGCAGCCCAAGCAATCTGGCCTGTGAGAGCACCTTGGACAGCAGCCAGACTAAATCCAGACAAACTGAGGAACCTTTTATCCGCTCTCAGTGCCCGTTAGATTGGCTGCTGCGGACAGGGCTTTGTAGAAGATGATGGCTCACGCAGGTTGTGGTGCTGTCTCTTCAAACACGTTTGCAAATGAATGCCTGGACACAGCAGTTGCTTTAGGTAAATATATATAGTGATAAGTTATTGTATGTCTCATAAAGGAATTCCTTGGGGTGAATTGTTGGGGAATTTCTCCTAGAGGAAGTTACGCTTTAATGCATGGGCTGTGTAAAATTACCAGTTTTCGGAAAACATCAAAAAATGAAAGTGGCGTTCTCTTCTGTTGTGTGAGGAATGGCAGCACTGGTGCAGCATTACGTGAGCATCTGTGGGACTGGGGTAGCAGGGCTGGCCCCAAATTACCAAGCTGTCAGAATGGATATTTGCAGAACTGTGACATTTGCTATTTCCAGTAACAGCTGGAAAAACCAACTGGATCCCCACTGTGCATAGCCAGTGGCTATGGTGCTTGCAGTTTCTAGGGGACATGGAATTACTTGTTTCCTAAGGTGCTATGAATAGACAGAATGCAGCACTAAAAATATCTGCAAGATAATTACAGAAAATTGCATTTGGGACTCGAAACAAAATACTAAATAACCAGAATGCTGTGCTAGCTCGATTTCTCTGTGACCAGCTATTAAACATCTTATGTTCTTCCAAGACTTTGTAAAAATCTGTGTGCAGTCCCTCTCTCCACCACACACACACCAGTATACTGGAAGTTTTTAAGTCACCTTGGAGTTCCTATCTTGTGTTCTCTGCACCCTCAGCACCCTGCCTTGCTAGGCAGAGGTAAGGCTGAACAATGGGAGAATCCCTCTACCTTTAAGAGCTGTGAATTGTTTTCTGATCGATGAATCTGTCACTCCATGTATCTCGTGCAAGATGCTGACCTTCGAAGGACAGATTTGTCACCTCTGTGTGTCTTGCACCCTTTGCCAACAATCGTTTTTCCCTTCTCTGTTCTCTGCCTGACCCTTTGCAAGTGTCTGCGGCCATAATTGTACGTGGCTCTCCCTTCCTGGTCTCTCGCAGATGTTTCAGGCCAAACCAGCTGCTCTGGTAGCGTTCCCTGTTTGTGTAGAGCTGATCAGGAGCAATTGAATCTCTGGAAAGTGTAGTCTTTAAAAATGACAACAGATGCAAAATTCAGTCTCTGCCCCCTTTTAATAGTGTGTTGAGTAAAAGGACAAAGAAAATTATTTTGATCTCTGAGGTCACTGTTGCCTTCTGCTGTTACAGATCTCTGGAACTTATCTGTAAGAAACATGGCCTCAAACTACCTGTGAAGTACAAGTGATGTTTTCTTACAAACAAGCTGATATTATCTCTGTTTCAGTAATTTTGTTGGAAAAAACCTTGGGCTTTATGTGTATATGTGGGCAGAAAGTTGGAGAAAGATATACCAAGACCTAAGGTATTAATTAGAATTGTTATTATTCTGAAGAATGAAATGCAGATCTAAAACACATCCACAAGGGTAACAGCTTTAAAAGAATTCAGCTCTTTACAAAGATCTGCTTAGCAATAATGAACACAAAAAAAAAAAAAAAAAAAAAGTGGACAAAAAGAAATTGTATTCCTTACTCCTATTCCAGTTAAAAGCAGTTGTTATGGCAACTGTTGCAGTATCTTTATTGGTATTTCTATTGTACTGTTTGGGAGAGGCATAAATCTCTTTGGCTCAGCTGCAGTGACTGCAGGAATGGGAGACTGAGGTGCCAAGTAGTAGGATGAGGACTGTGGTAATGTGTTTTAAGTTAACCTCACCCTTCCCTAGGGGAGAGGGAAGCAAGGGCTGCCCACGACTGCAGACAGGCTGCAAAGGCAGACAGAGCATCGGGATGCTTTTCCAAAGCACGGGGTACCCAGAAGGCCTGGCTGCAAGTACAGCCAGCTGCTTTACGTGTCAGTGTTGGTAGCCAAATGTCTGTGTGCTGCTCCCAGGGAGGGGTGATGTCTGTCATTCAGCAAGGGTCTGGTGATCCTGTCCAAATCCTGACAGGAGGCACACAGAAGCTGTTCCCTGTGTGCTTAATGGGTGATATAAGACTCCTCTGCAGCGAGGTTTCTATTATTTCTTTGAGTAGTCCCTCAAGTCCAACACCTTCCCACCTTCCAGCTGTGAAATTAGGGCTGCATTTGGATGTTTGTCTGCAGTTTGCCTGCAAACTTGTGTGTGCTTGTGCCAAACTTCGACTTGAACTAATTTTTTTCCCCAATGTGTTTGCACCAGTTTGTTGTTTCCTATTCTAGTTTTTCCACTTTGTTTTACACTGTTTTCGTGGTGGTTATTACTCTAACAGTGGAGCACCTGGAGGGGTCAGAAAGGTGTTGTATAAACCATTGTTGTTTTGGAGAAAACTGTTGGCAGCGTCATTCATGCCAGAGGAATTTCTGATCAGAGCAAGAGTAATACAAGTTCTGTTTCTGGGTAAAACACTGGACACAGCAAAACCTGCTGGAAAACTCAATTTTCCTGTACCTCTGACTTGTAGTAATCTTTAATCATCTGTTGATTCTACTGTGCCCTTAGCAGTGCCGGGCATTGCATTGAGGTACAAGAACAGTGTGGATCAATAGGCCATAATGGAATGAATAATCAAGAGTCTGGTTTTTATCACCATGTTCCTCCTGGAAAATGTGTCACTGCAAGTGGTCCCACAGAAACTGATACACAAGAGAAGATGACTCTCAAGATAATTTGACTACCAGATAATATTTGTCTTTCATGAATGTTTTCCACGAAGTAAATGACCACTTCTGCAGACAATCTAAAGACTAAGTGAACAGATGGGCTTCTGAAACAACACCAGTAAAAACTGACTTGTGGGAGCTTAGATATGATACACAATGTTCTTTTCAGATCTATTCAGATGATGAAAGCTCCATGTGATTCAATCTCTCCCAGGAAAATTCAGTCAAGGATTTTATACCTGAAAGCTTTACTTTCAAGAAGAAGAATTATTTAAATTGGTCATCCTTGACAGCATTTATTGATTGTGAGACCAAGTAGACGAAGTCATGCTATGGAACAGTAGAGTGGTTTAAATATGAGCTGGTTCAAGTCTGAAGTGACATTTTGAAAATGTCTGTCCCTCTACTAACAAATTTGGGAATAATAGAGGTTTTTCCTTTGATTTTTTTGACTGCTAAATACACAGAAATCTAACATTAAGGTACCTAGGCACAATATACACAGACTGGAAAAATGGAGGTGGCACACCCTGCATTCAGCTGCAGGCAGAAGGATTCGGTATCTAATACATAGTCTGCCAGTGTGGCTTCCAGGTAATTCAGCTGAAGTTAGGACTCTGCTTTCTAAGAACAGGAAAGTCAGGCAGATCAGAAAAGTGATACCTACCAGAAATTTAAAGTTGTCTTGGATACTGGTTTTGTGGTTTGGTGGTGGTTTATTCCTTTGTGTGATGTGTACCCAATTAACATGTGCTCAATAGCAAAGCATGTGAGGAACAGTAAAATCAAGGTTATCACTTCTCTAGTATGCTGATCTTTTGTCATCCCATAATAAAAGAAACTCTCTCTAAATGGCTGCCAAATCTGGCTTGATATGTTCAGCAGAAATGCTTAAAGCAAAAGACCCGTTTTGGAAACTGCTGTCTGTATGATAACTTTTAATTCTTGGCTTTGCAGTGCCTGTGTTGTACTTCTTCTACAGTTTAGAAAGGTGTTCTGAACAGTTTGGCTGGCAAGATCCTTTTTGTGCAGGTTCAGAGGATCCTTTTTGTGCCCAGGATCCTTTTTGGGAGTGTCCCTGCTTATTCAAAGTGATCTGTAGACATGTTTGGGACATATTTTTGGTATCTCCTCTTCCGTTGTGAGCATTTCCAGAGCATTTAACTCAAGTGATACTTTCTGTGATATAACTGAAAAATGTCTAAGGGAATATAGAAAACTATGAAATAATGGTAAATTTAAAAAATATGGTGCACAGAAAACCCTTATTGACAGAGGCTGAAAATAAGAATGTAGCCTTTGGTGGTTTGTTTTGAATTTGAATGAGTGCTCTTGTGATCTGCAGTAAAATATTCACAACTGGTATGAGAATAACTGGAACTTATGGGCACTTAAATATGGGTATTTCCTATCTGTGTTTGCAGAGATTGGGCAGATCTTCCTGAGGTTAACTGTTGGTATCCCAGTTCTAGAGCAAGTGTTAAAGAGGAGGAAATACAAGACTGAAATACGAGTGATTTTAACAATGAGAGAAGGTAAGGGAACTATATGGGTCCAAATGACAAGCTGAGGCTGCTGATGTTCTTTGTGTGTGCTGACAGGAGCTTTGGTTTTCTAGGAGTAAGAAAGAGTCAGTATTTTAAAATTTTTGCCGGCTGTTGTTTATAAAAAAATTGTACCACCCACACAGACTTCTGACTAAGAATGCCAGCAGAGTTTAAAGGCTGAACTTAATACTTTTTAGTCTGAGCAGTGAGCACCTTCTAAACTGTGGTCCAGTTTACTTAAAATACTCAGTTTCCTTCCTTTGAAAAGTTGAATGAAAACTTAATGTGTCTTTGGCTTTCTGCAAGTAATATATATTTGTTGTTTTCATAAAATGAAAATATATTCTTGGAATTGAAAAATTCTGTCCTATCATATATGCACCTCAAATTAGGCTACTTCACTTGAAATAATATATTATCATGCAAAGTATGCTTTTGTAGTGCTAAAACACGTTTTCAAATGTTTTATCACAAAAATGCCTTCAGACTATGCAAAACAAGACTGAATTCAGGTAAAATAGTCACTTCCACCTTACAATGCAAAGCTAACATTAGTCAGTAAGTAAAAATACATTGCTTTGCTGTTTTGGAATATAATAATGAATGGCAGTCCTGAGAATCATGTTCTGCACTTCTAAGTATTTTTAAAGCAAGGTGTGTAGCAGGGGGGGAATTGAAGAAATCAGTAGAGAACGCAGTGTTCGATAAAAGCCTTGCTAATTGCCTCCTGAGCCTCTGGGTTAGCACAGCTGCTTTGTATTCTGGTTTTGAGAAGTTATTGTGGAAAGCTTCGAACATTTACTTGAACTAATGTTGAGAGAGGACGATGTTGGGTTCTGCTCTTTTTGTCAGCATTACAAACAGATGTGGTGCTGAAGGTGTTCTGGGTAGCACAGTGATGTAATTGTGAACCAAACCTGACATTTTGGTGTCTTACCTGCGTGTCTTTGAGACTGTAGTTGGATAAAGTGCACTTTAATGTGATTTTTCTTTTGTTGTTGGCCACTAAACAGTCTAAGGGTGTACATGCATGCTTATGTTTTATATATAAATTTACATGCATTTGCTGAGGTAGAGGTATATACACACCATTATACATAATTTAGGTCTGCAAGCAAAATTGTGGTACAATCTATTTTAGTACAACCTTAAAATCCGTTTCCCTTGATATCTCCAGCTAAGTAAGTATTCAGTGCTACCCAGTATAAAATGACATCTGACAGCTACTTGCTTAATTATCATTTTTGTAACTACCTCTTGATTAACATATATAAAAAGGCTCAGTGATGGGTGTTGACTGATTAACTTCTGTTTAGAATAGACACAGGAGGCATGAGGTTGGAGGATTAAATTTGGGTCTCTCAGAAAGATGAAATCAGAAAAAGCTGCCTCTTCCATTGCACAAGAGGACAATCCTAAACCCTACCCCGCACAGTCACTCCCTACAGATATTGGCAAGCATGGACAGATCAGGCACACAAGGATAACCTTGAATTGTCCTGTCAGAGTTCCTCTTGAGAATGAACAGGTGTGATTTTGGTCATCCATGCTCCTCAATACCTGTAGCTTTGTAGAAATAAATAATTAAATAAATAACTAGAACCTGAATCTCTTCTGCAGACTGTAGAGCCCGTCTCCAGAAGTCTTACCTGGGCATCTCTGATAGGAGCCAAACCCTAACATCTTCTCCCTAAGGCTGTGGGATTACTCTTTTCTGCATGGCATGCTCATGTCACCAGCACAGCTGCTTTCCTCTTCGGTGCTGGTGCCTTGCCCCATGTGCTGCTGTGGGAGGAGACACACAGTGGAATTTTACAGCCTTGGGAAACCACTGTGGGTGATATCCCGGTATGAGCAATTTGGCTGAATGATTCCCGAGAAGATCTATGTCCATAAATATTAAAGCAAGTACAGTAGGAGGAAGGCTTAGGGTTCTTGAAGTGTTAGGTTTCATTTAATTGTCAGTATATCGCTTTCAGCTGGTAGATGCACTGTTGTTATTTGTCAAGAAAAACTGATCAAAACATATGGGAATAGTTGCCAAGCAGCAGGAGGAAAAGGGAGCTGATTGGATCTTTCTGGTCATCTTCGTCTCTGACCATACTCTGCTGAGGAGGTATATGGCTCCTGAAATGGTATTCTTTGTATTCTTTCCTGACTTTTTCTCTTTAAAACAATTACCATGCCCCC
>VZTX01015802.1:222357-247060 GCA_013400915.1 Pardalotus punctatus | reverse complement strand
AAAAAATACAAACAACTATTGTTAGGGAATATTTTTTACCTTTTGAGGCAACTGATGATTGAGCAAGGTTCTATAGTTTTCCAGAAAGAGAAGATGAGTTTTATTTTCCGCTGGGTACTTTTGATTATTTGTCTTTTACAATGGGAGGCAGTGCCCCTGTATCTATGTAATTGCTGTGCAGCTGAAAAAGAAAGTGGTGATGAGGCAGTTCATGGCTGAGAGTGTCCAGTGAAATGTGGCCACATCCTTCAGTTCTGCTTGTGCTGTTCTGCTTTTCTGAGAGGTTTGTCAAGGAAAGTCTGTTCAGAGACTCGGGGTCTCAGAAGGTGCACAATAATGGTGATGCTTATATACACTCATTTTTGCTGTACTCTTTTTGTAGGCTTGCCCACAGATTTAAATCCCTTTCCCTTTTACCATAAGTTATCACATAAAGGAAAAATCATATTATAAAGCATGCATTTTACACTGGCTGTGACTCTTCTCCTGTTGTTGGCTCAGGGTTTTCCTCTCTGAGAAGCAGATGTATGGTAACTATACATCTGTGTTATATGATAAATATATATAGCAGAAATTGGAACACCTAAAATTGATGTACCCCAGGACTTACTAAACAGTCACAGGAAACAATGTGAGCGGATCCTGAACGGGAAGCCAGTCTGTAAAAACAGTCTGGCACATAACCAGCTCCAAAAGAGGTTGGGACTGTTGCTTAAGGTAGCAAACAACCAGACAAAAGGAACAAATAGAGTAATAAAAGAGGAGGAATTTACATACTAATAAAAGCAGCTGGAAATAGGCTCCAGTAATCCCAGTGTTCTGGTTTACCTCACCAGATTTTCTCTCCTCACCATGAAGTGAAGCTGAGATGAAGTGATATGGAATTGCATTCTCACCTCCTTCGAGGCAGGGAGGGAGGCAGGGTGAATTCATACCTTTTTCTCTTGGATGGAGCCCTTTTTATCCAAGTCTGCAGTAGCTAACAAATGCATTTAAAAAAAGAAGTTGTAAGAACAAAGAAGAAGTGGAATGAAAGTTCAGTCACTGAAATGGAGGCCAACCCACTGAGAAATGTCAGGGTTTATATTTTATTTTTCTTCCAGTAGCTGCTGCTTTTCTCTTGTAGCTTTTCTCCCTTTTTTAAAACAAATTCTCTTCCCTGCCTCACTTGAGGCCTGGGGTTCTCTCTGGGGTTTTACTGAGTGGTACTGAAGAGGAAAAATACTGGGGCGTGTATTATACATTATACACCTCCACACACCACCCTTCCCCACGTATTTGCACACAAGTAGCTACAGTGGCCTGACAGATCTCTGGAGAGGGAGAATGGAGAAAATCCTCCCTCACTGCAGCTCCTGGTGTGCAGGCAGAACTTTTTATCACAAGTCTGGAGAATTCTGGTGCTCTGCAACAGCATGCCGAGATCAGGCTTGGGTTAATGAAAGCAATGAAACCAGCACTTAACTTCCAAATGGATTTCCATGGAGACAGCTAGACAGTCATAGTGTTTGGACTTTTTTATTCAATAAAAGTTTGAGTTATAAATATTCTCCATTTGCTTCCTATTTACAGTTGTAAAATATTTTAGGATAGCCTACCCGTCACCTGTCATTCAGCGTCTCTATAAATGTCATGAAAACATCATTGTGAAATAAAAACGTCTTATTTCCAGCCCACAAACCCTATTTCCACACACTCACAAAATAAAATCAGAGACAAAAAAAGAGGAGAGAAGGAATTAGGGGGATGGGGAGCGAGAGGAATACAGTACAGCAGGCGACAATGCAGTACTTGCTACACAGTAGCAAAAGAAATGGGTACAAAATTTAGTTTGCTATGATGACAAGCTCCTCAGGACATTTGTTATGGACCAGCGCTGTCCAGTGCACTTCTGAAGGACCAGTTGAAATCCAAATTCGTTTTCATTGTTTTCCTGCAATTCCAGGCAGCGCTTGGATTTTCGGTTCTGGATAGGACCTCCCTTTAAAGATGGGGGGAAAAGAAAAAAAGAAGAAATGTTTGTGTTAAACACCGTGAACTTGTTGCATTGCTACTGTGTGGTAACATAAATTATAGAAGATTCCAGTGTCTGTCAACTGTGAAGAACTTTCCAGTTAGAGACAAGATAAGCACTAGGTTGGATTTGGAATGAAGGTTCCTTTGTGTCAGGCTGGTTTAATCTCTGATGCAGTTTGCAATTGTCTCAACTGCCTGGGTTCCATTTCAGCAAATGGCATTTCTGGAATTGAGCTGTGCTTCTAGCCATGCATTTTAACCACGAGCCAAATCTTTGCTCTTCGCTTCAGTTCCCTGATTTTGTGGCTCTGCTGCGCTTCTGAACACCAAAATAAGTCCAAATAGGACCAGGATTTTGGCCAGGGGTGTGCTCTGTAGAGGATAAAATGCAAAAAAATTTCTATCCTTTGAATACTGAAATATCTTTTATAATCTTTTGCTGCTAATCATCAGTCCTGATTCTGTTCAATTCCCAGCTTAATGCTGCCTTGTTAAAGCCCTGCCTTCACTGTTGAGTTGCATCAAGCTTTAAATCACTGCTATGACACAGTTAACTGTAGACCTCAATTACAATTAAATTGTCATGCAGGTGACATAAATCACATTTCCCCCCCCTTAAATCTGTTTTCAGTTGATTCTTTCCCCCTCTCTCCTAAGGAAGGCAATAGATAACTTGTACACGTTAGTGTCTGGGGAATTTCTTCCAAGATACACAGAGCAGAGTAATTGCACAGAAGTCTGAAAGTGGCATTTTCTAGAGTGTTGGACCTGTGTAGTAGAGAATTTCTGGTTTAATCTGCAAATCAAAGAATGGAGTGTAAATCAGTACAGATTAGTACACCTGAAGTGTGGAAAGAGCAGCTGCATTAAAATTACTTTTTTGTACAATGGGAAAAAAAATAGTTGCTATAAGAAACCCAAACCAAACACCCAACCCCATACAAAAACCCCACCACCTCATAGTTTTTTTCAAGCCTGTGCTACACCTTGCATTATAAAGTCAGAGCTGGGAGAGATTTCAGTAATAATCACAAGGATGTTGGCATAAATCTTACAGGAAGGCTGCGTGCTGTTTCAGAGCAGGCTGTTCCTCAGACAAGGGGAGCTTGTGATGTTCAGTTCAGGTTCTGCTGCATTCAGACACGTGGCTGGGGGTCTGCTATCCCACCAGAAATGCTTAGCAAAAACTTTCTCTAAGAAGTGGCTTCTAAAATAATTTTTGGGCCTGGCTAATGAAATACAGAATTAAGTTTGAAATTTTAAATATTATCTTTGGATAAGAGGGACCATTTGTAGAATAATCCACAAAAATTCAGATCACGAGGCTCCCACAAATCCTCCTGGTAGGTGTGTGTGCAGCCTTGATACAATTTGCACTGATTACTTTACTAGGCAGACAGGCTTGCAGAGGCACTTTACTACACCTCCATAATGAAATGCTGAGTGAACTGTATTTCTGAACTATATTCCCTCTGCTGTATAACTGTTATTGGCATTCGTATTAATAACAGTACTTAAATTTGGGCGTCTGGTGGGAGCATAAACTCCAAACTATCCAAAAGCAATAAAACTGCATGACATACAAGAAATTTGAAGAAACTAGGATGAAAAACTAGTCAAAGCTTTATTATATGCTATTTGTCCTGTTCTCCTAGGTGTTAATTCTACATCCCCCACCCCCTCTTCTAATCCCCGCACTCCCTGGTTACTTTGGCCTTTTAGAGATCCTTTTAGTGAGGTTATTTTTTTTTTCCTCTGCATTAATTTAAAGAGCTCTGAACTAGATTATTCACATATAAAACTCTGAGGTAATGGATATTTTTTCATTGTGAAACAAGCAGTTATTTTGTTTTCTTCTAGAACATACATTTCTATTCTTGATGAAAGCTGTGGAGTGTGGTTGTCCACTGCATAGACTCAGTGTTGCATGGCACCCAGGGTTAGTTCCCTGGGTTTAAAGTGGGAATTGGGAGTTGCAGTTTGAAAGTGTTTCTGCCTAAACCCAAAATTGAGATTAATTTCCTTGTGTTTTCAGCTGATGCTGGAGGTGCTTGTGTTGCTGTCAGTTATGTAAACTAGTTTTGTATCTTTCATTTATTGCTTCATCCCAGTTTTGGTGTCTGAGACCTTTCTCAGCGCAGATCCTGCACTGGAAGCTGAGGAAAGTTGTCCTACTTTGTCTTGTTAGAAAACTTGACTTGTTCAGGTCCATTACTTGCCTGATTTCTGGGCTTGGGATATGACTATGCGTGGTACTTTTGGGCTTCTGTCATTTCTAATTTACTGGCATGGGGGAGGAACAGAATTCCTTTTCTCCATTTTTTGTGAAGCATGGCACTTGGAATTCTGTTAGGTAGAGGAAGGTACAGTGGAAGGAAGTCTTCTTAAGGAAGACTTAAAAAGTGCCACGTGGAGTTGGAATTTTTCTGCCTAATTCCCATTTGTTTCAGTGGTCAAGGATTTCTTTCACCTGAATGGGCCCAAATGCCTTGTGGATTTGGGGGTAGAGGAACGAGGATGTTCAGAGCAGAGACAATATTTTTCCTTTATTCTGAGTCTTGTAGAGCAGACTTAGGTGTTACACTAAATGTATTCATGAGAAACACTTTAATACAGGCAGCTACACAAACAAAGTGTGAGCCATTCCTAAGGAAAAACGAAAACAAGCAAGCAACCAAAAAAACGTACAAAAAGGCCCCTCACACCCTTTCACTCTGATGTTCCCTCATGTGAAATCTGGCTTCTACTTAACAGAAACAAGTGAATTGGGAGATAAAAAGCCGAGGAAGCTCTTTTTGATGTGTGGAAAGTGCTGTGCATTGGCTGCTGAAAACCGCCCTGCTGAGTACATTGGAGCTGCTGTATGGAATAGAAAAGAGACACCAAAGTTAAGTAGTGGCTAATATGTGCGAATTGAGTGCTGTAAAGAGCGCAGATGCTTTTAGCAAGATGTGCTTTTTTTAACCACAAAAGAGAATCGTGAAGGCTCAAGCTCTGTTAGGAGTCAAGTTCTGTTTCTGGGAGATGCACGGCCTGTGCAGAGCCAGCGCTTCAGCCCTCGGAGAGGATGCAGTGTACACAGCTTTAGCTCCTTTCAGCAGGCACGCAAATGAAAGAATTGCTCTGAAGTACAGGGAGGAAGGTTTGTATAGTACTTACTTAAAATTGCCTGTTATTTTTCTACTTAACTGCATTCGTTTTCACCCCTTCATGTGCCTGATACAAGCCTGCTCCTCTAACTGGCTTGGCCTCCAAATCACAGCATTCCTGAGTGGTTTCTGCAGTCTGTCATCATCATTAGCATTTGGAACTCTAAAGCCAAATGCAGGCTCATGTGTTCTTTAAGTTAATTATTTTTTGCCTTTTCTTTTTTTTTTTTAAATAAGCATTTAGCCAAACTTGTATAAAGCTCTCATAATTGGGTTTACCGCATGCTTGGCAAAATAATTTATTGTGTTCCTACACTTCAGGCTCAGTGAAAGGTGAGTTGCCCATCTGGGTTCCTTTCCCCATTCTAGGCAAAACATCTACTTTCCAATTTAAAGGCAAAAAATTGATAGCCTAGGGTAATGTCTTTAATCATGAGATGTAATGCATAATTCTGTAGGCTGAAACAAGTTTCCAGAGGAATTCTGTGCAATTGAACAGAATTAAGATTAAGTCCATTGATGCTGAGAGGCAGCTCAATGGCAGCAGAAGTCGCAAGAGGATAAATAAGCATCCAGGTCAACAGTTGTGTAAAAAACAGACTGAACGTGTCAGCAGTAACAAGTTTCACTGAAAACTGCATGGTTTTTGCAAAGCAAATGGAAGCAATTCCTGTGAGAAGCACAAATGTTCTCAGCTCCTGCTGGTACTCAGACACACAGAAAACTGATCGAGTGCTTCATAAGTGTACTTTTAATGTTAACACTATCTCCAGTCAGCATCCTGTTACACAGACTGGAAAGCAATGCCTTTGACTTCCTTTGGAGTTATTGGGCTTTCTGCGTATCTACCCGATGTAAGAGGTTTCTTTCCCAGTCTTTCACTAAAGAAGAATTTATCCAACAATATGGCACTGAAGAACACCATCTGATGTGCCTGCAAACCTTTGCAGTACCGAGTTGTGCAAAGTAATTTGACAGTCTGTGCTGACCTGGGTTTTGTTTTGGTTTACTGGGGGTGGCAGATGCACAGTACCAAACCTCAGTTTGGAAGACCTGGTCACTTGTAGAAATGAGAGATGTTAAATGAGCACTGGAGGTTGTCAGAATTACTGAAAACCAGACTCATGGCTATTTTTAACAAGTTACTCTAAAATGAACACTTTTCCTTACAGAATTTTAAATGTGCTTTTTGCTCATCACATTAAAGCTCATGTTATTCTACCTAAAAGAGAAAAAAAGTGCTCTTACCTGCTTGCCTGAACATGGATATTTCACAAAAAAGTCTTAAAAGGTTAATAAGTACATCCAGTCTCATATCACATACACTAGATAGATCATTGCATGCTCTAGCCTATTAATTTTCTATTTGGACCTCAATCAGTGACCTCAAATATTTATGTGTTCGCTCTGCCTTCAGGCAGAAACTCTAATCTTCACTGTTGCTTTGATACATTTGAATCAAAGAATTATGGTGAGGTCTAAGAGACAGAGATAATCTCCACTCCAAACAGAACACCTGATCTTCTCATGCATTTCCCCAGAATACTGGAGGTAAATTTTCAGTGACCGTCAGTACCCCAGATTTAATCCCAAAGAAAATTACTCCAATTTTACAAGGCATTTTTTTCTGTGTGATTCACTCCTGTAGGGATGTTGATGCAGTAAGAAAGTGTTCATAGGAAGAAGGGAATTACTTATCCCATCCAGTAATAAATGTATTTTCAATATTGCCCGTTGCTTGGAAATATTGGATAATGTTATTCAGTTCAGATTTTCTATTTTATAGCTGGATAAAGGATATAGATATTTATAATATAGAGGTAACGGATTCGTTCCTTCCTGAATCCAAAGCAGTACAACAAATTTCCCAACGCTTTGTCTAACAGGTGTGCTGTAAGTAAAGCAGTCCCTATAATGTATCTTTTGTTGTTCAAATCTTTAATCAATTAATTTGAACTATTTTAATTGAAATATTTCTCATTGAAGTATATTGTTAGTTGCACTTATTCAAAGGTATGGGCATCCTAATATATTTTATATGACTACTGTGAAAATAAGGTGCATTTAACTGCTTTTATGCATATGAATATCATTTACAGCAGGTTTATATATTTAAAATATATTGTTGTCTGTTCAGTTATTTAGATCTTTATTTATAGGTAGATAAGCAAATGAGAATTTTTACAATACACACTTGAATTGTCAATTTATCTTTCCAATACTCAACAAAACTAATTACTATGTACAATGTAAACTTAAGCAGTGTTATAGTAGCGATCAGCCAAACCATTTCTTTAGGAAAAAGTAGTTTTTTCCCTCCTGCTGCCCTCAGGGGCTGTTGTCAGGTAGCCACCCAAGAACTTGCTGTTAGTCCATGTGTAAATACTGTGAAACATCCTCTGACAGTGGGACTAGACACATCATTCAACAGTTACATCACTTCAATGTCTCCATCCCATTTTGTCTCATTCCTCTCCCGAGACATCTGAGCGAGCGTTCAAGTTTTACATTATCATAAACGGTGAATATTTGAAATGCTGCAACCAATTTTTAATACTGCAACAAATTTTTAATGCTGCACCTATGACAAATCAAATGAAACAGCCTCATCTGTATATCCAGACTAGGTTTTAGTAACTAGTGGTCTGTGCAATCATTTTCTGTTTTGTTTATTCTAGATTGGATGATCTGATTTGCTTACTCTGTCCAGGATGAGGAAATACACAAGACTGTTAATTAAAGTATTAAAATAAAAGCAATTAAACCTGGCACAAGGAAATGCAGTTTCATACAGAGAATGTAACTGGATAACAAATTACAGAGACCATGGCATAAGAATCAGAACTGGAATGTATGGATTAATACCTGTGACTAATATTTCTCTACATGTAATTTTTTTTCACAAATTTGTAACAGATTGCAGTGCTCTTAATAGCAAGATTAAGAAAATAATACCTTGAAAATAAATTCAAGCCTTCACTAAAATATCAAGAAGCTCTTCAGGGTCTGATAGCTGGAAATGTGTTTGACTACAGAAAATTGGGATAAGACTAACAAAATTGAAGCAGGTTTTGGAGTAGAACACATTAGCCATACTAGAGGTATTTTTCAGAAACTAAACAGGAATTATTACTGTTTCAGCAGTGGCCAGGAACTCTTCCTGACATGCTAGAGAAACATCTGCAGAAACAAGTACTCTAGGTATACCATATGATTTTTGAAATTAATTATCGGACACTGTTTCCAGAGGGTGGTAGAGTAGGAAGCAGATTAAAAAGGGAATCCTTTATCCATACATAGCCCTGATAATTCTGGCTAAATGCAGAATTTACAGCTGAATGTATTGTTTGGTTCTGTTTTGGCAGCCAATCCAGATGGTGATGTGTTACACTGATCTGACAGCCAGGACTACCTGACAGCAGGTCCTTTGTGGAGAAGGAGGAGCTGGGCTCGTGCTGTGCAGCTGAGGGTGATGCCCACGGCTCTTCTGACCACAGCCACTGAACTGAGTGACCAGCTACCAGGGCAGGTCACTTAGGAAGAAATGGCCTTTTTGAGAGGCAGCCTGAAAGAGTGGACTCCAGCAGTGCGTGTTGGTGAGGGGTGATCACAGGTTCCTATTTCTGATTTTGTTTTCCTCACCACTAAAGGGGCTGATGCTCATAATTGTCTCCCACGTGTCTTGCTGTGCCCTAAACAGCCTGCTGGCCTACTTGGTAGCATTCAGAATACTGTAAATGCCACACTGAGCGCTCACTGGCTACTTAATGCTCAAGCTCTGATACTCTGAAATTCTAAATTGGAATTTAAGATGTGTTTCTAAACTATGCAAGTTCACAGCAGCAGCTACAAATGCTACATTTTATACTCCCTCTACTAGCAGAAGAGTTGGATATATACAGGTAAATCCTGTGTTTTAAACACCTCTGGAGTCTTGAGTGAGACTTGACCTATAGAAAATATCTGAAGTTAATGTTTTGTCCAATATTTTCTGTAGGGTAATTTTTCTCTAACTAAAACCCAGACTTTTTTTACAATCTTTCTTTTCACTGATTGTGCTAGGCAGTAGCTGCCTGTGTAATGGAAAAATATTTTGATACAATCAGGAAAAAGACAGGAGTGCTGGAGACGTTTGCTTTATTTGCTTGTTTTACTAATGCATTTTGTGAAAAGCTCAGAAAAGTTACTTTTTTCTCTTGCATTCTGAGATTACATGTAAATGATTTCTGCAAACAACTCAGGCTGGATTTATCTGCCTTGATCTAGGCTTGCTTCAGGATGGAGAAAGTGTAAGAGAGAAAGGCAACAATGGTATTTTGAAGTGTGATGGAATATTCAGGTGGTAGGGAATTACAAAATACAGTAACATGAAATAAGAACAGGACTTTGCTTAGGATGTGAATGAAAATTAGTGGGACTTGCCTTGAATGTTTGAAAGTATGAATACCTGTGAATAGCAAGGAGAAACTGGTAAACAAAGTTTCTAAGGAAAAAAGGAGTGTTAGATTAAAAATTTGCTACAACTGTTGTGATTTATGAGAGTATAGGAAACCTGTCAAATTCATTGTCTCAGATATCAACGTTCAGTGACTGACTAGATGTTTTTGATGGGCTGAGTTAGTTTTAAGAGTGCTGATAAAACAACTCTTTGCAGGCATGCTGAGATGATCATTCAGACAAATCGAGCCTCAATCTTCTTGAGGAGAGCACTTCTGGTCAAGAAGGGAATCCTCCTGTCCTTACAGTGAACTGCTGGCTCAGAACAGAGCTCATTTCTGTGAAACAGCAAGCACTGACCAGTGCCTGGGGCAGCCTTCTAGATAAGGTAATTAATCTAGTTAATTAATTTTGTGATCTGTGCTGGAGGAAATTGTGTATTCCTAGGTTTTGCATTTGTGTTTGGTTTTGAGGTAACATCAGTTTGGCATATAGAATTACAGAATTGTTCAGGTGGCAAAGGACCTTTTTAGACCATTGTGTTCAATTTAGATCATTGAGTTCAATTTAGATCATTAATTCAACACTATCATGTCCACAACCAAACCAAAGCATGTCCCTAAGTTCCACTTCTCCATGTCTTTTAAATACCTCCAGGAATGGTGACTCCACCACGTCCCTGGGCAGCCTATTTCCGTGCTTGACAGCCCTTCCAGTGAAGACATTTCCCCTGATATCCAATCTAAAGCTCTCCTGGCACAAGTTGAGGCCATTTCCTCTCATCCTGTCCCTGGGAAAAGAGACCAACAGGCACCTGGCTCCAGCCTCCTCTCCCACAGAGCACTAAGGCTCCCCCTGAGCCGCCTTTGCTCCAGGCCAAACACCCCCAGCCCCCCCAGCCTTGTGCCCCAGCCCCTTCCCCAGCTCTGTTGGCCTTGTCCAGACACATTCCAGCATCTCAGGTTCCTGCTGGTAGTGAGGGGTCCAAACCTACACACAAGCACATCTTGCACCTGTGGCTCGTGCCTAAGAGAACCTCACTGCCTTCTTTTTTCTCTTTTTTTCCTTTTGGATAAAAATATTGTTCTAACATAGCACAGATAGAAAACTGATGTGAAGAACACAACTTCACACTGGTATTTACCAACCTGAGTAAAGGTTATACCTAGTTATTCATCTCCAGCCAGACAAACAAGAAACTCCTTTAAGCACAATTAGGAAACTCAAGACTTTTGTTTGTCCCAGGAAAGACAAGATGTTTTCTATAGACATATTAACAGATTTCTGAAGATTGATGGGGTTTAGATGAGATTGTTTATGAGAAATAACTCCTCTGGAAAACAAAAATACTGAATGACAATTTTATTTCCTTTTTGTGTGTTGTATTTAATTAATCTAAGTTTTCTAATCTGAATGCTCTATACGAAGGAGGCTTAATGCATTTTAACCCAGAAACTGAACTACTTGCATTATCATTATATGCTTATGATTAAATCAGTCTCTAGAGACTAAGAAATAAATCGAGTGCCAAGTGAAGAAAATTAGGAAATGAATTTGCTCCAGTATTTCAATTGATCTGCATATTCTAACATGGGAATTTAGGCTGGGCTCTTTGGGACTCTGATCACAGTGTCTAGTTATTGAAAATGTCTTTTTCCCTACTACCCACACAAATCTGATTATAGTTGATATTGGGAAAGGACTGACTTTTCTGCTGCAGCACAAACTTTGTGCAATTTACTCAGGCAGTAATGAAAATAATCTATTTTTTTTGTCTGTTATATTGAGTGTCATCAATAGATGTTCAGGACACCTGATGTGATGGCCTGATTTCACTGAATAACAAACCCACTTTTCTTGTCATATATATCATTATTTCATCCAGATTTATTTGACTTCCAAGGGAGAATTTTTCTCATCTTCTCCTCTCAGACTGTAGACAATTGCTTGGCAGCCAAATCTTGCTTACATGCACACTGGTTTTGTCTCCATTGGGATTAAAGATGCAGCTTTTACTGCCTTGATCAGGACAGAGTTCTGTTTCCATCTGGGCAGTCAGAAATAATAACAGCAAAACTCCTTCCACACCTCTCACAGCTGAGGAATGCAGAACCCAAGCAGTGATTGGTGCAGAAATGCAAAGGGGACCAGGAACAGAGCTCAGACCTCCAGGCACTCGGCTCCTTCACTCGGTAAGCGCTGGTTACCACTCAGGTTGTAGGAATTGGCCATTGTTTTGCATGCCTGACGTGACAATGCCATGCAGTGCCTTGGCAGCAGCTGTCATCTGTGATTTTTGGATGCAGCCTATCCGGACAGCTGAAATTAGGAAGAATCATGTGCAACCAGAACAAATAATTTCTTTGTAAATAAATGTGGCATTTAAAATTAGATGCTAAAATATGCAAATAGGGAATCTGTTTTGAAGGGAAAACATGGGTATGTGTTAACTTTCTTCTAAATTAATTCAGCATAAGTGTCTTTGGAGCTTAAATGTAGTCCTCAGGAGAGTAAATACTGCATAATATGATATGCTAGAAAAGATTTGAAATGCACCCACTGAAAGCTCATTTTACTGCTGTATTTCACACAAACTTTCTAGCTGGCAAGTTCTACACCCAATTTGCAAAGATTAAAACTTGCTACTAGAAAATTACTCCAAATAGAAGACTAAACTGATGCAACAAAATTTTGGTTACTGCTAGCTACAGTAATAATTACCAAGTAAATTTAACATCAGTTAGCAATAATTGCCAAACAAATCTAACGTCAGTTGTTAAAACACAATACTGTATAGTTATAGATGTATTTCATATTTTTGTGCGTGTTTTTTGCATATGCATTTTCATATTTAAACTGAAGTCAAGTGTTCAAAATGGAGAAAGCCTGAAAGCAGTCAGATTTTTGTACTTCTCAATTCCATTCTGCATAAATGGGACTAAAATGTTTATAGGCTTTATTGTAAGACAGAGTTCATGGTGAAAAAGAAATACTTTAATATACCTTTTTAAAAATTAGTATGGTCATATTAAAATATGACCAGAATATTAAGTTACACATGACTTAGGGACAAATTTACTAGAGCAAAATGCAAATTGAAACTAACTAGTGCTTTCTCACGTCTAAGCAGAACAATGGTTCAGCTTCCTTGTCCTCCAGATATAACATCTTGTGCAGTTATCTCATTAGTTAAGTACAGGCAAGCTGGGGTAACATTTGATCAAAAATGGGCAAAGAATATCTAAATATAGACATGCTGCTGATGTACTGGACCCCTACACCAACACTGGCCTGGGGTCCCTGGGGCTTATTTTGTGTCTGAGGTTCAAAACTTCACACTTGGCAACACCGGTTACTTAAAAATCAGACAGCCTCACTAAAAATACAGGGCTTATCCTAGTCTATGGGCTCATTTAATGGAGTAATTAGGTTCTCCCCAGCTCTCTTGCCTTGGATCAAAGCCTGTATCTCCGTTAACTGGATCACAATCCCTTTCTGTGCTGAGCTGCCAGGCAAACAGCACTCCTCATTATATAGCTCTATAGCAGTGCAGCATGTCTTAAACTACAAAGACATATTGAGAGTATTTGCATCCTTTGTGGTTAGAAATACCACATAAATCCAAACTCTTGATAAATTAATGATGCTGTTTTTCCAGCCTGTGACTCTCATAATGGAAGAATCTGATGAAGTGGATGAGGGCCCTTAGACACACACAGCTCTACTGAGATGAATCTGCTGTCCTGGGTGCATGGATGGGATGAAAACAGGAGTGGACATTAGGATGAGGCTGCTGTTTAATGGTGTTGGGCTCTGCTTCTGTACTCAGGGTGCTCAGCAAGGGGGCATCTGAAATTGGCACAGAGATTCCCAGCCCACCAGTTTAATCCTGCCACGCAGCCTGCATTCCTGTACTTCTCTGGAATGTGGATGGCGTAGTACTGCACATCCTGTATTTTTCTTAGCTAAAGGGGGATAAGAGTAATTGAAAGGTCAAAGTCTGCAGCAGGAACAAAATATGTAAGTTCAGTAATTTTAAGGTCTATTCTTTCTTTATACAGCTAAACAGAGAATATCTCCTTATCTATTATCTAATTCTGATTTAAATGAGATCTAAACCATTATATTTATCTGTGGAATACTGTAAAAACTCAGTAATTAATTTGTTTGTCTGTCTTCCCTTTTCCTTCCAAAGCAATTCCTACTGTGATATTTAGGAAATACATACATATTGTAACTACAGCTGTAAGCAACAAATTTTATTTACAGTTTCTTGAGATAGCATAAACCACACCTTCAAAACATTTATGAATGGGACGAAATCCTGTGGAAACCTTCAGCAGTGACTGGAATCACCATTCTGCACACCATGCAAAAGCAATGTTATCAGAGAAGACAGGAACAGGACACTGCTGAGAGCAGGCCCTGCACATCCTCTCACTCCCACGAAGGATGTGGTCAGAGTCCATCTCCTGTAGATCCAGACTCCTCCTACCTTTCTATGGCAACCACACTGGAAGCTGAATTACTTTAAGTATGAACAGCTGTAAATGATAAATCCCAAGTTTTTAGCTCAGCCTTGTGTCCTTTCTTATGCCTCTTTTTACACAGAGCCCTCTCCTGTTCCATTGCTCACCACAGAAAAAAATGAGAGCAGGGCTCATGTGGTTAGAATGGAACAGTCACAGACCTGTCCAGCTAGACAGAAACAGAGTCAAAATAAAAAGTAATTACAGAAAAACTTCCTCCTTTTCCCTTGCTATCCATCCAGAGGAGCCCAACATGCTCTAAGTGTACTTTCTAGCTGACCTGCTGCCACCTGGGTGAGGTGTGTAGAGAAGAATTTCATTTGTAGGGCAGGTAGCTGACTCTCCATCAGCAATAAACCTGAGAAATCAAATTGCAGACTGAGAGACTTTTTAAACCACCAACATTTGTGGTTTGACCCCCTAAAAGCCTGCGTGCAGCACTGAGAATGTTCTGCCTCTCCAGCACATGAGCAAACCTGTTTGTACCGGAGCCCTGGTTTGGCCACAAGCCGTTTCTACCGGCAGCTGGCCCGGGGCAGCAGCTGCCAGGTGCTCTGGCCTCCATCTCCCACAGCTCGTGGTTCCTTCTCTGCCCCCCACCAGACCGGGTCACACCGTCCCTGCAGCTTCACTGAGCGAGGGGACGGTGACAAGTGCTGCGCTCGGTTCTGCGGGAGCTGCCGGTGCTGCCAGCGCCGTGTCTGCCCCTGCTCCTTGCCAAAAGCAGCTCCCAGCCTCGGGTTTTGCTCTCATGCTTCAATGGTGCCACAGCAGCATCCTTGAGATCATGTTTAAAGTCTTGTTTTAGTAAAATTCTGACCTTTTTTTATCACCATATAATTTTTGCCTCTATCCTCTCTGCCTTGTCTAATTTCTGATCATGTACCTGTTTTTGCTACAATCTCTGATTTTGTTCTGATTAAATGAAAAAGTGGTGAGACAGGCTGAACTAGGTGGGCCATCAAACACCTACAAAATTTTCCAGGCATAAAACTATTTCCAAAACAAACATTTCCCTAAGAGAAGACTTGACAAGAGAAGCCTGAACAATAAAATTCTTGAACGTTACCCAGCTGATGGGAGTCTTTTCTGGGCTAATTTACATAATTTGACATAATTACAGTTATAAACACTTGAAGAAGCTTTGGAAGCAAGAATGCCACCAAAACCTACATTTTATCGGGTCTCATTGCATTTGGCAGCTGTACAAAACTGCGGAGCATGGAACCATGCTCAGATAGATCCTGATTATACAAACACATCCCACAAGCTTTGAATGCTTAATGCAAGTTTCTGTACAAGACAAAGATACCAGAGGTGGTGATTCCCTCCAAGTGCCTGCCCATCAAACCACAGTTTTGTCCACAAGATAGCAGAGGACATCTGGCTGCCTGACTCCAGCTGCCTGCAACTGAAGAGAGCCAGGGAATTAAAAATTTTAAAACCAAAGTAAAAGATAAATTTAAGAAAAAAAAAAATCAAGCTTGATATATATGCACAAGCATATATATATGTGTATATACACACTTGTGATATGAAAGATGTGATGTAATAATTAATTAAATAATTATTTAATAGATCTACAGAAGCAAGGAGTCCCCTACCTAACGATAACCCCATTTTCTATTTTTGCCATATTGGAATTCACTCATCAGGAGGAGGAAAATGTTACCTGAAGAATACTTTTTTTAAAAAAAGCTGTACCATTTTCTATCAACCAGACTGCTGTCCACATCCCACCACAGGCTATAGTGGTGCTTTTCGCATTAGTATTAAAATATTAATACTTTGTACACATTGAAATATTTCCTTATTCAAACTAATTTAAAATAAATGCCTGGAATGCAAGGGAAAATAATGATTTTTGTGCTGGACAGGAAAATCTAGTTTAATTGGTTTATCTTGCTTTGGGTGGTCAGTCTGTTTCCCATTCCCTTTCTGAGAAAATTCTCCACTTGCACTACTGTATTTTACCTCTCTGTACCATCAGACATTCTTGTAGAATGGCTGAAGAATCCAGAGAAGTCAAAGAATACTTGCAGCTAACAGAAAGTGCTGCAAAAGCTATAACCAGCATCTACATTTTAATTCATAGTTTGCAGATTTCAAGACTACATAAGCATTCGTTAACTGCAATCCTAAAACTCACAGTAGTTCTTCTCACTGCACATATGAAAAAGAAATACCAGCGCTTTAGAAAAGTAATAAAGCCATTTCAGAGAGAGAGCTGCCAAGACGGTGACACAAACACATCTTTTCACCAGACTAAATGGGAGCAGTTCAAAGGGAGTTCATCAGCTGATCTTGGTAAGCCTTGATTACATTCATTAACTTTCTTCTACCTTACAGAATGTACCCAGGGCTGGGTACCAGGCAGTCTGTTGAGCAATAATGACATATTAATTGTATTGGGTATTAACAAAATCCTTTTTGAACAGAAAACTTTTAATTATGTCCTTTGTCTCTTAATTTATCACAAAGAAACAACTAATTAGCTTTCGCTTCTCCTGAGGAGAAGTTCCTTTGTCGAAGGAAGACAGAGTCCATGGAGTCAAGTTTACCAGCACTGCACCTTCATTGAGAGATTGTATCTGGAGCATGGAATTGAAACAAACCTAATGCTGCTAAATCCCATTTTTAAAGCTCATAATAGCTAAGTTATCAAGGCCTTCTACTGCTGCCCTCTCAATGAGATCCAACATAATCAGTGCTATGAAATAGCAGCAGTATCCTGGAGTAGAAACCAATAATTGTCACCAAAACTTTGGGGTACACAGAGCAATCACTGGATAAGTGTACCATGCTAAAATGTTACTGGAATACTCTTCAATGTTAATTATACTTTTTAGATATGGTACAAAAATTCAAGTGCAGAGACAGACACAGTGAGGCCCCCTCATGACAAGACTTGTGTTAAAATTTGTGAGAAACCATAATTAAAACTTTGCCCTTGAGGAGCTAGTTTAGGGATTTAAAATCTGCTGCTCAAGAGTTACCTCTTAAAGACAAAGATCTTTCAAGTATACTTTCAAGTATAAATACAAGTATACAAATATACTTTCAAGTATAAATACAAAATAAGTTAATAGTATTCATTACTGATTAGTGTCCAGATGCTGTCTGCACCAAGATTGATGCTAAACTGTGTTAACAAGGTCCTAAGACACATTGGTAATGGCTGTTATAGAAAAAGAAACTAATTACTTGGCAGAAAAGATATCTGTAAACACATATGGATGTTACAGAAAAAATAAATGCAGGAAAAAAATTACCTTAATGGTGAGCCTCAGCCTGTGGGCTGGAGCACACAGCTAGATGTGTTGCCTCAAAACTGCAGAGGAGCAGCTGTGAGACCAGGCCAGCTCACACCAGATATGACACTTCCCCCAGAAGCTAAACAATGTAAACTTGTTTTTGAAAGTAATGTAATTTCATTTCAATGATTCACCAGCATGCCAGTGCCTGACATGGCAAAGTTCCATTGTGTTAAACTTACCTTAGGTAAAACTCATCTTTCTTTGAAAAAAAGAATTTGACTGTCTTTAGCTTCCAACCATTGGAACCTGTTTTGTCTTCAGGATAACCTGTATTCCTCTGTGAAAATGCTTTGAGTCACCTTGCCATCTCCTCTTAGCTAAACCACAGTGATGTCCATGAGTGCTATGTGGCAGAGCTTCTTTTCTAGCCCCAGAACTTCTGTGGCTTCTTTGTAGTTCTCCCTTATGTTTCTAACCCAGTTATAATGGTGGACACCAGGCCTGGGCTAGTGTCCTATCAGCAAAGTGAAACCACTTCTCAGCCTTTCCTTGAGCCTCTTTCTGTACCTCGCACACTCATGCATAAAAGCATCAGCCTTTTTAAGATAGAAACTGCAGAATTAGCTCATTATGAGGCTGTTATCACCAATGACCCACTATCTCCTTTTCTGAGTTGCTACTTCTAAAAAAAACAAACAAAAAGATTTCTGTTCCTTGTTCCTAAATAGGTTACTTTGCATTTGACTCCACTGAAATACCCCCCCCCCTTTTTTTTCCCCTCATAACAGTACTGTGCCTTAGAAACAAGTTATTCATAGTGAACTCAGAAAATATAATACAAATTTTGTACCCTACTGAGGTAGCTGACATCAGGATCAAATCTAAACAACAGCTTCCCAGCTCTGTGCAAAGAAAGCAAGGATAAATCTGTTCTGTTAGTAAACAGATTACTCACACTTCAGACACAGAAACAGAGCTTTAAAACTTTCTGAAATGTCTGCTGGGTAAGAATTACCTGAGTAAATTGCCAGTAAAGCTTCATTCTCTTGGCTTTGGCATAATTGCATTCAATGAGCCTGGGCCTGCTGTTCACATCCACCAGGCATCTGTTGTCATCATCGTCGATAGTGGGGCTCAGAACACCCACGTGGAGCTGCTGACTGCTTGTGTAATAAACATTCTGCAACAGGAAGCACAAACAAGATTTGTGGCCTCTACACAGAAACAGGCGCTTTTATCCAAAATCTAATGGCAAAGATAAATATGCTGAATAGCAGTAGGCTGACCCCATAGCGGCTTTTAAATTATTTCCTTTCATGCAGGAAGAAACACAACATTTTAAAAGTTTGTCTAAATTAACAATTAATTGCTCATTGATATCAACAAGTAAATGCTGGTTTAGTATTTAACAGGAAATGTGCAAATACAACTGATTATTTTCTCATCATGTGTCTTTTTACTTGTTTTCTATGGCCATACTAAGGGTCTTCAAAGAGCAAGAAACACACCCTGGGACTGGCTTGAATATGGCCATCAGCTCTGATTAAACTATTTCATCTGAGGATAGTACCTCACTGCAGAGGTAAAAAAGAGAACAGCAGCACAGGGGGGGTTCAGAGCATCTCAATCTTTTATAGGACAGATAGAAAGATAAATGACAGTTTTCTACAAACAAATGCTGAAACCCACACTTGAAGCAGCTACTATATACATTAAAATGTTATTAGCAACTGGTGACAGATACAGGCAGGGGAGAGAACAGAATGGCCACGTTTCAGGGCATTTGTTCTCATTTTACTTTTTATATGTCAATACACATAGACCCAAGAGACTGGAAAAAGGGACAGACTCTGGCTGCTCTCTATTTCTAGCAGAGGAGTGCCCTCAAAGGCCTCAGGGATCACACCTGGGACCAAAGACATGACTTTGTTATATTATATAAATTATTGCTACTCTGACTACAAAGACATGTGGGAGGCTTCTCTAGAAAAAAGAAAAAGAGGGGAAGGAAGGTGAGCTTGCCAGGTGGAGGGCACACATCCTCTTGAAGGCTAACAGGTTACACACAAGACCAGGAAGGTAACACAGGACCATGCCAGGATTGCCTGTTTACCAGCCACAAATAGAATTCATTTTGCTAAAACTGGACCCTATTCTGGAAGGACCACGGGAAAGATGAAATGGAAACATCGTGCTGTAGGTGTTGAGTCTGCAAACTCACTGATAACAGAGTCACAACAGACAAGAGTGGATAGAAGCACTAAATTAATATAGCTTTCTTTTACTATGCTAGCTGTTAAATATAATAGCTATTCTATTTGACTGTAACAAGAAGGGAAGCTGGAAATGATGCTATGTGTATTTGGGAATCTTTTCTGTTCCCAGAATTTCCCAGTATTTGTTTATGGTTGACATTGTAACTTGTTTTATATGTGAACGTTCTTATTTGTGAACATTCTGATTAAACAGGAGAGAAAGCAGAAAAGCAGAACAAGCCAGGCCTGAGGAGAGATTTAGAAGCTTCATAAAAATAAAGTAAAAAATAAATTTTAGAAAAAATGCTGAAAGCTGTCAATGAAGGGATTGAATACACTCAAAACAAATGGTATTTTGGACAAGACTATGTCCCCTGTTTACCCTCCTGTAACACTGCCAGGGCAGATGTAAACTGACTGAGTTACATAAAAGTTAATTAAGTTACCATTAATGGTTTAGACTAATCCAAGGTTTTCCCCCCCTTAATGAAATTTCATTGTTTCCAGCCCACAGAAATGATAACAAGCCTGAGCTTGGCTGAAGTGAGGTGAGTGAAAGTTTTAGAAGGTTGAACAAAGAAAAGTTGAATAGTTGAGACATGGCTTACAGGAGGAGAGCACGGCAATAAAAGGACCCAGCAGGGCACATTTCCAGAATGGAGGGTTATGATGGATTGAAGGAAAATGTAAGAACTATGGGAACACTAACAAGACCTCCATCCACAAGTCAGGTTATTAACATTCCTGCAAACAAAACTGATGCCTTAGAAAAGCAATAAACATTTAGAATGCACTTTCTAGGCAGGCCAAGAACAACAATTTCAGACACGTTTATGATCTATTTAGATGCTTTTTTTTTGGAGACAGACTGAGGTAATGATACAGCAAGGCTATAAGACCAAGATGATCTTTAAAGGGGACTGTTAGGACACTCTACAGATGAACTTTTTGCTGCAGCTCGTTTACCTCTTACCTGGAATTACTACTAGAAAACAGAGAGGTAAATCGTCAGTTATTTTAATTTTTAACTAATAGGAAGGGGTGTTTCATTTCAGCATGTTGTCACCACAGAAAACATTATATAAGAAAATAAAGAGAAGGGTTGCATCGTTTTCTTAATGATCCACATCAGTCACTGGAAGCAAAGGAGCAGGCTTGGCTGTGACCCTGAGAAGTGCATGCCGTAGCTCCAGGTCTGCACAGAGCGAGCGCGGTGCCTGCAAAGCTGGGGGCTGAGCTGTTTGTAGGAGCTCACACCCCTCAGCCTTTCTCAGCACGGCCTGAAGGCTGCAGGCAATCATTTCAGCCTCCCGGACACGGCAAACCCAGCTCGAACTTCAGCTCCACCAAAGCAGCAGCGGCTCAGCCTGGGCACCTTTCTGGGCAGAAGCACAGTGATGGCTCTGGCTGGGGGAACTGCTCAATTCTGCTCGTTGGCAAAACTGTACAGAAGTAGAACAATCAAATACAATTATGCTTATCAGATTTAATTAGCAGGTCGCTAATTAAGAGAGCCTACCTGCTAAGATCACTTCATTTTTCATTGTGGGCCAGTTAGAAGAGGTGAGAAATCTTGAATTCTCACCTAGTGTTGGGGAAGGCACCTTTCAGCTCATTAAGTGGCATGTAAAAATAAACTCAGACTAAACCAGAGCATGGTAGGGTGGCAGTCTGTCCAGCAAGGCTCTTTCAAGACGTTGCTTTGCTTATCCAGTAATATGGACAATATTTAACTGTTCTATATACCATTAGAAACATATTGGCTCTTATACAATAAATCCATATCTTATTTCACTTCAGAATTGAAAACACTGTACAACCTTTGCAATGTTGGTGGTAACTTGACTGCTGTGTTTTTCTGCTGGAGGGATCACATCAAAAGCACACAACCTCTAAAAATTCAATTTCAGCAGCATGCTAGTAAACAGGGAGGTAGTGGTTTGTGTTGCAGTTGGCCAGAAAACCTTTTTAAAAACCTACAGAGAATGCCTAGCTCCTTTCTCCCACCCTGTGAATGAAACAGTCCCTGCACAGAGAGAACACAATAATAAAAACTATGCTGGGATGAAGGAAAGGCATCCATTTGGTAAAACAGAATTAACTATTGACACTATTAACGTATGTTCTAGTCTGAAACCTAAAGCCATGAAACTATGGTAAAGCCTCCCGTTAAGTAATTTAATAAATTAAAAATATTATAATTGCTTTCATGCTATATCTTTCTGTTTCTACTTGATTCCATGCATTTTCCAAAATAATGTTTGGATTTATTTTTCGGTTTGGTTTTTTTTTTTTTTTTTGGTGGCTTAGGATTTGGGGGTTTTGTTTGCTTGTTTAAAGATGATACACAAATTACTTGTCTGGAGAAGGCTGTAGGAGATCAACCACCTGAGTTGCATGAACTGAATTACCCTTTCATAATGTTCATGTTAGGTAAGCACATCCATGCCTTTATACTGAACATATTTTAAACTGACCTTCATGTAAAATATGGCCTCACAGATTAAAACCATGCTCATGCTTTACTGTCCTGTAGCCCTATAAAAACACAGCTCGCACTGGTGATCTACATAAGCAGTTAAACAGGTAAATGGTCACAGCAGTACATCTTGAGGAGGATGCTTTAACAAGCATCAACAAGCACAGGAGCTGTTTTGCAGCCCACTTCAGCACAAAATGGACAGTTGAGGCACTTTCGCTTAAAACACTTGAACAAATACAGGCAAAATTAATTTTACCAACACATTTGTTCTACCATATTGCACCATCACCATCAACTAACACAACAGGATAGAAATTCTGCAGTAAGTCAGGGAAGTGATTTCATGAACAACACTCCAGGGCTGTCTTGGAAGCCCAAATGACTGAATATTGAATATGGACTGGTAAGTTTTTAGGGTAACTTTGAAAATTTTACTCAGAGCTTGGACTTTTTGTTTCAGCTACAACAGCAAATGTCACAGCAGTCCTTGTTCAAGGCACTAGAGATTAGATAGACAAAAATTTATTCAGTTCCACTGAAGACAAGACACTTGCTCTATGCCGATTTATAGCATTCATTCAAAGTTCCTTAGCAAAACAAACACACATTTTCACATCACCATCACACACATACTCCCCAGGGAGACACTGAATTTCCACAGAAATCATCTTGCCTGGCTATTGGTACCAAAGCGCCTGGAAACAACTCCCTTAGTCTGTAACAAAATAAGCCTCCTTACATTTCATTAGTTTGTTCTAGCCCACAGCATTTTACCATTTTTTTTCTTCACTATAGCAGCATTGATGTTACAGCTATGTCTCCTGGGCACCTGGCAGGGAGCACTTTAGTTCAGGAGATCAGTTCGGTTTGACAAAAGGCACTTACCTCCTCAAAAAGTGAAGCTGCAAAGATCCAGCACTATTGTCAGTGAGAAATTCTGTAAAAATGTGGGCAGGATTTGTGATCCACAAAGTCTCAGAGTCAGCGTGGGCCCTGAGCCTTTGGCACTGCCACATCTCCTTGAAGCACTCTCCCAGCAGGTGGGTGAGCACCACGCACACGGGACAGGCTGGCTCTGGAGGCTGCCATTCTGCCTGCCTTCCCTGCCCTCCCTGCCGGCCCAGTTGCAGTCAGTGACCTCAGCAACTTCCTCAGGAAGCCTGGGGCCCGCAGCACGTTAAAGTGATGGGAAAGAAATCCTTCAAAACAAAACCGCGTGTTATTGATCTAAAGGTTTGCAGCAAGCAAATGATTAAAGTAACAGAAGTTTCCTACCTGAAGAGAAGCACATTGGCAGAAGTATCTGCCACAAGGCTTCTGTTTCAGTCTCTTTTGTGTTCTCAAGGACCATAACTAATCTCTCCATAACTAATTTTCCCCCTGACTGTAAAATGTGGGGTTTCTTGTAAATACTTTTAAGTCTTTTTAATATCTTCTGAGAAATCTGGTCTGCAAAGAGCCTTATGTCTGTAAACTGGCATCTTCCAACTAAAGGAGCAATTATTCTGTAGCTTTCTTGGATTTATTTTCCTAGAAGTGTCCTATCTAAGGCCATCGCTTCATTTCCGTTTGCTCTACCAAGTAATCTCTCTGACTATTCACATTAGGACAAGCAAACTGAGATTGGTATCACGTAATTAAAACTAATAAAATTTGTTCCCCAAATCCTCATATGAGGTGAAAGTGTGAGGTTTAGTCAAGGCATACTTATTTTGTTAAACAATTTATCTTTTTTTTCTTAAGAAGAACATTTATTTGTCCTAAAAAAAAGACAGCTAAAAGATGAACACATGAACGAGTGGTAGTTGAGAGCTACATAGCTTAGGATTCTCAAGAAATCATCATAATGACTAGAAGCTATTAGAGAAAATTACGTGTTTGAAACGTTCTCCACACCTGCATTTCAGGTGAACTAGTTTGCTGAATGTTATTTTTTTCTATTTAATATTATAAGCTTAACATTTTCTAAAAATTTGCTTGACTATCAAGAAAACTTACAACATTAAAATGAAAACAAAAGCTGTATTCAGTACTGCTACTCAGACCCACTCCAGAAATAAGGATAAGCAGCTTCACCCCATATTTGTCATTGGACTAAGCCATACCCTTGCTCATTTTTTTGGGAATGCCAGGACTCTTCCTCCCTCCTGATGCAATGTCATGTAGCAAATCAGCATGGAGGAGAAAAAGGAGAGTTTCTGCCTGGAGTCAGTCTCCCCTAAATCTCAGTTGTTACACACAGAACAAAGGGTGTTTTTGCCCTTCTATTCCACCCTTCTCCTCTGAGACAAACTCTGCTTTCAGCTGTAATGCTGAAACATCACCTGCACGGCCCTCTCCTGCCAAAGAGCTCATCTCTGCTCAGCCAGTGCTCCCTGAAAAGCCCTGCCCAGCACACACCTGTGCCAGGGCACAGCACACACCTGTGCCAGGGCACAGCACACACCTGTGCCAGGGCATGCAGTGAGCACAGCACACACCTGTGCCAGGGCACAGCACACACCTGTGCCAGGGTGTGGAGTGAGCACAGCACACGGCTGTGCCAGGGAACAGCACTCATGTGTGCAAAATAGGAGTT
>VZTX01015802.1:16498-215288 GCA_013400915.1 Pardalotus punctatus | reverse complement strand
CCCCCCCCCCAATTTTTATTAATTTAATTTAATTTAATTTCTAGGCCATTAAATCACACAGTGAAGGCTCGATATAAACTCAGGCCTCCACAGGCCAAGCAGAAGAGGCTCAGATTTCTGAGCAGCAGCTTGTGAGATAGATGAGGCAGCAAATAAAAGCAACAACTCTAAACCCAGGCTGTTTAAATGACCTTCAAGTACAACAGTGAATAGCTATTTTAGCTCTGCTAAGCTCCAGGCTGCCGAGGTACCACTGGGCTGTGACGCTGAGCCACCTTCAGCACCAAAGACAGATTATGTCAGATTTTTCCCTGCATTTTCTGCCTGTCTTAAGAGGCTTTATTTTCATATCTGAAGTAGATTATCCCATAACAGTATCTGCAGGACACAGACCTAAAGAAAAGAAAAAGCCTGCTGTCTTCCTGTTTAGAATTAATACAAAATCTAGGCGCATCAGTCACTCATAATTAAAAGTCACCGAATATTCACAATATAAATAATAGTTCTTTCAGGACTCTTTAAAGTAAATTAATTTTACAATATCCTTTTGATTGTTCTAAACCAACAACAATGACTACTTTTAGCTCCTTAATTTGCATATGAATAGAGACACTAATGAGGATTATTACAATTGTCTATTGTACAATAAACTATTTAGTGATTTGCATTGTTTTGTGCAGATTGTCCCCAAAGCAGCAATCTCTGTCCCTGCATGGACCCTCTAGGGCTAGATGCTCCCTCGGAGGGCAGGGGTGGCAGGGGCACACACTGGAGAAACAGTGGGCTGGGAATTAATCCATCTCCATCTGGTGCACATCTGGAGCACACAACCACAGCCAACTACAAGGTATTCCTTCAGCCTGCTCCTTTCCAAACCCACCGCTGCCAGCCTCACAAGCAGAGCCACAGGGGAGCAGCTTGGCAGCCTCCAGTACAACTCACTCTGTGACTGGCACTTCTCAGGTTCACTGCAGGCAGGCAGTTGAAGAGTTAAAATCACATTACCATGATTCCAGATGAAATCTCATCGTCTGCTTCAAGCCAACAGAGCCCTTTCCTTGTGAGCCAAATTGCATCAGCCCTAAAAGGAGGTACCGGAAAATGTTGTTCCTGCAACATTCACAGAACAATTTGGGAGATGAAGGGGAAGCTGAGGTGACAGGCTACATCCTCATCTGAGATGCTGAATCACACTGATGTACCTGATCCTGATCTGGTGCTGAGTGCTCTCTAAATAAAACTAACTTCATGTTCTCTGTGGCACGTGGGGCACCAGAGTCACACTCCTGTTGCACAAATTATCGGACTTGTTTGAAGCGGCTTTGCACTTAAAGCCTGATTTAATTATTATTTAATTAGAGCCATTTCAAGGCTGTTACCCAGAGAGCATTTCATCAGGCACTGACTGAAATCCTTGGGCCAGCCTTACTGAAATCAGAGCTTTAGTCAGTGTCCTGTCATCCTGAAGTAGCCAGAGTTAATCCTTCACGATCAGCTGGGAGGCGCCGTCCCAACTGTTATTTACACAATTATTGACTCACAGCTGCTGCTGTTTGGTACTAAGGATGAAACAATTTCATGGGATACTCCGGTTATAGTTACCTTGCATCTTTAATGCTCACTTTGCTACTTTAAAGAAGAGGTGTCAGAGTTTCTTGTGTCTCTATCTCAAGTCCTGGAGAACTTTTAGTGTTCAGGGGAAGTGATGGGCCTGTGGTCATAGAACTTATCTTCATCCCTGTCCAGACAACATATTTGTCTTGGAACTAGCAAATATGGGAAGAGACTGAATTACTTCAATGCCAGTTATTTTCCCTCATAAGGGACTCTTCTCCTGCCCAAGATGAACAGGGTTTCATCTGCTTTTATGGACAGAACAGGAAAATAAAGTATTGTGAGATATTTTCCTTGCTCTAGCTGACCCTGCTTAAGTAGATGATCTCCAGGGGTCCCTTCCCACATCAACCATGTTGTGATTGTGGGAAATAGTTTCCCATAAGCACAAGGCTGAAAACCGCTGGAGAGCAACAAAGTTGGAGCAACAGGAAGAATCCTGAGAGGTAGTGTTTAATTAACAAAAAAGTTAATCAGCATTGATGTTTAGAAGTCTAAAAGGTGCCAAGGAAGGTGAAGTAAACATCAAACCTGACACAGTATTTTTAGGTGGTGGTTTTGTTTCTTCTTAGTGACTTTAACTACAGCATTATCTCAGGGAGTATTTATCAAATTACAGTATTCCTTCAAATTTATGGGCAGCAAATAGAGCCTGCAGTGGGCAGATTTAACTAATTTGAAAACACATGATGTAGGATATTAAAAATCTGGAAGCCAGAAATGGGCATTCTGCAGCATAGAGTGAATCCATAATCATTCAGTGTGGCTCCTGCTGAAAGTGGGGAAACGAGGTGCCTCAGAGTGCTAACCACAGATGTCACACATCTGGCAGAATGATGTGCAGCTCACTTGACAGCTCATGTTTAAATGTGCCTTGAGTGCTCAAGAAGGTCCCAACACTCACCGTCTATCTTTATGCAAACACTCACAGTTACTCCTCTTACTTATCCTATTGAATTTAAAAATGCAATCCGGGGAAAAAACCTACCTGCTCTGGAAATGCTTAACCCCTCCAAATTCATAGTTGCTAACAAGGAAGAGGTTAAACTTGATGAGATGTTTAAATCAATCCAGTAGGTGAAAGGACTTAGTGCTGTGACTGCATTGGGCACAAATAAATAAATAAAAGTATGATCAGCCATAATTTGATCCAGCAATGCTGACAACAAACACAATCTCAAGGTCAGCTGGTACCCAAAATGTGCCCCTCATCATGAAAGCACTGTGCAGGCACAGTATAACAACGGAAACATTTTCATCACACTGTGTCACACTAAGGCAATGGGATTTGATAATTTCTATTTGAACAGTTGAAGATTTCCTCACCTGAGCACATTTAAGGACAAATAAAAAATTCAAGGATTTGTTTGTGTGTTAATATAAAACAGAGGATCAAATCAAACCCCCAAGCCAACATGAAATTTACAGCTGTGATTTACCATGATCTACTTCTTCCCTACTGAGTCCTGTCCCTTCCCTTTGGTCACAGACTTCCATCCCAAAGGCAAAACAGCATGATCTATAAAAGTACCACGTGTCATGCACTAACATCAGTTTTCTTTTTAAAAGAAAAAAAAAAATAAAATAAACCTCCTAGTTTTTTAACAAAACTTGTGAGCTCATGAGCTGTGTTGCTATTTTTAATTTCCCAAACTGCCATCAGTGAGTCAGTCAATGCAGACCTCACAGTTTTAAGGCTAATTTGAGGGCTTGAAAGCACTAAAAATAAATGCTGAAATGGAATATGCACACTGAACAAATCACTATGTCTTTAGCACAGCAAGAGCAACACAGCTCCAATGTCCACAATCAGTGCAGTTCCCTGCCAAACAAATACAGTTAATTCTGTAGTAGCATCGGAATGACTTAAATGCATTCCTCAGCTTTTCCACTTGATTGCTCTAAGCCTTTATGGACAGCCAGCTGAGCAGATAGGCTTGGCATAACAGAGCTATCCCTGTATAATTCGTGTAATCACACTTTAGGAGGAATAAAGAAAAAACAAGGAAAATTTATTCAAAAAATTTAACAACTATTTTTAAAGCTATACAAAAAACACATTAAACCCACCCCCCCACACCAATTTCTTTAAAGGCATATTGTTATTCATCTATTGGAAAAATCAAGTGTTATTTCTTAACACTCTCAGCTGAATGGAAATTCCAAGAAGTCCTAGCTGTGATTGTCACTTGGTTGACAAGTGAATAGGTTGAAGAGCCAAAGAGGACCAGCAGCTTTTTCACTCTGCTCTCCCGACTGCCACAGGCTCTCTATTTCCACCTGCTTCCCTCTAAGTGCAATGATTTGTCTTGCATTAAATTACAGTTTCCAGAATTGTGTCAGCGTTGATGATTTCAACAGTTACTTCTTGTGATGGCCACTGATCTGCAAAAGGAATATGCACCTTTTTCCTAATGGGTGAGCAAATGGCTTTAATTTCTAGCAATTGGCTCCTGAAACCATGCTAGAATAAAGTTTCTTTACAGAAAATACATCTCTGTGAATATATTCAGGTTTAGATTGAACTCAACTCTTGCTAAGAGCTGGTTTGATTACTGATTTCAAAAAATTTATCTGACAAACAGCTCTTTCCTTGGCTTACAAATCAATGCAGGGTTTTTTTTTTTTCAGAGTTACTCATAAGTATTCAATCAACATTTTACTTGAACAAATAATTTCTGACATTCTCTATGCTTCCCAATTTGACAAACAATGGTTAATGAGCAGGACAAAAAAAATCCCCTGTTCACAGAAACACACTGTGGATACAATCATTCCATAAACATTTCTGCAAATAACCACACTCTGCAAGTGCTGAACAATACCAGGGAGGAACTTAAGCTGAATTGCTGACCAGAATCTGAATGAAGGCTGTGGAAGTAATATGGCTTATGTAATTACAGAGGGAGTTAAATATGCTTCATGGGGACTGAACTTGGTCCATGAATTCTAAATAAGCCAGTGGATGACTTCAATTAAAGGAATGACATAATAAAATTATCAATTAAACTAAAGTAACTATAAAGTGAATTTTACATCTACTGTATTAACTACCTTCTCTAATAGTTAATAACATACTGTTAAGAATTTGAGAAACAAAAATCTGACTTTCGGAACTTTGCCTGATGAAGTAATGAGAGACAGCGTAATATCAATCAGAAGAATGTTTAAATTGACAACCATCCCACAATTACTACATCATCAATCTCCAAGTGCTCTACATGTGCTCCAATAACTGTTAGTTTTATGCTGAATTTAGATTGTAAGTGACAATTGGTTTTAAAAACTGCTGATTGAACTGCCAATTTGCAACGAGAAGAGACATCTTTAAAATATGGATAACTCTAGTAATAGCTGCAGAATACTCAAGTCTGATCTATTTCAAATTAATGCACTTACAAAATGTGAAACCAAATCCAAAATCTAGTTCCAGGTTTATCATCTAAAAGGCCGAAGCCCAGCAATATTTCAGCTCCACATTTTCAAATGTTTTGATATTTTAACCTGCTGAAATAATTTTGACCAAAATTAGCCATACAAAAAAAATCACTTACTATAGCATAACACAAGGGGAAAAAAAAAGAAAAAGCCTGGTAATGTATGTGCATTTTCATTTCCTAGATGAGAACAGTTCTGAACTGTTGTATAATAGTCAGGATAACAACTCTAATCTCTTCTAAATTAAAACAGTACATGAGAGCTTGAAATGCTCTGATAATTTTAAACTCTTAGGCCCTGCAGTTGCTCTCAACAGTTTGTTTCAATTACATTTTCAATGCAGTTTTTTTTTATTACAGATATTCTGGGCAAATTGCCTTAAAAACGAAGAAAGCTCTTACAGTGACCATGAGAAGCTCAGTAATAATGATTTGAATCTTAGCAAATAAAATCTAAAAAAAACCCAAACCAATCAAAAGAAAGCATTACATAGCCTGAAAATCAATTAGTTTGATATTCCATTTGCCTTCTTCCTGCATCAGCCTTACCTATTTAACAAAATGCTGAATAAATTGTTTCTGGTCAAACTATAGAGACAGCAGATATATGTCCCTCTCCTTCCATGTCAATAACAGACATATCAGCTGTGGACAAGATAACCAGGAAAGATGATAAAGATGGATTTAGTCATACAGAAAGACAAGAAAATTCAAGATGACGAGAATAACCCAAAGGCTGAGAGGCAAATGCAACACCTAGAGCAATACAGAAAACATGCAAGGTAATAATGGCATGAAACACAAAACACAAAGTGAAAATACTTCATAAATTATTAAAACAAAATCTGTGAGGAATCTTCTGTGATGTACAGCATGATCACCTAACCAGTTTTTCTTAAAAGCAACCAAGAAAAACCCTCCCAAAGAAATCAGACTGAGAAAGCCTCTGGTCTGTGAGCCATGGGGTCCAAGAGAGGAGAGCAGAGGTGTTAATTGATTAATTGATTAATCTCAGTCTCTCCACAGGCATCCTCTGTGGCCTTGGGGTGCTCCTCTGAGTGCTCCACAAGCTCCCTTACTGCTATTTTTTGCTGACATGATGCATTATTCTTTTCTGCAGTGAAGTGATGAAAGGCGAGTTTATCAAGTCTAGGTAAATTACATCAGATTTTTTGCCAGCTGAAGATTCTATTATCTCTATGGAAATCCTGCTTTACTAGGCAAAAGCTGAGGAATTCAATGTCTTTGATAGCATTTTCTGAGTACCCTTCTGACATTACTTCTGATCAGCATTTGCAATCTTTCCTCCCATTAAAGGTTAACTTATGCTTCTCTATCTTTTCAGCACATCTTCTAATATATGGAAAATTGCAGCAGTACCTCTACTGTAAAATATTAAATAGTTCTGCTATCATAAAAGAGCTCTTATCCATTCTCTGAGATGAGCCTTTCCCTTTTATTTAGAAGAATGGATGATTGAACAGATACAGCATATTACAGACAACCGCTTTTATTCCTGTTATATTTTGTGGTTAGGGGTTTTATTTGCTTTTTTCAAATATGTGCCTTCTGTGGCACTGGCCAAGTTATCTTTGACTCTTCTGCTGCATCTGCCTGCTTAAAGAAGCAGTCATTTCTCAATCAGAAAAATGCTTCGTTTTTGGGTTTTTTTTCTTAAAGCCTTCTTGCGTCTAAGTTTTGAAGTAATTCGAGTTCTTAATATTCTTCCTCAGCACTCAAAAGAATCAAACTACTTTTTGAACTCTTGCTTTTTAACTTCAGCTCAGGTCCTGGAACCTGAATGTCAAGATTAGTACTTTGGCCAGATCACTAGTTTCAGCTTATAGTAGTATTTTCCTTTTTCATTATTCATGCTCACCTTCAGCAGTGATCCTATATACTGAAGAAGAATATAGATTTCAGAAGCATGTAAGACATTTTTAAGTTTGGTTGGGTTTTTTTTCCCTTCATTCTAGGCCATTCTATTGAAACAAAGATAAAATTTCTTCAAAACAAAACCATTTCTCCAAGACTACACAAATCCTATATTCTTCCAAATGAGAAAATCAATGTTACTCTTGGGAAAAAAAAAGATTATTTTTCAACTCTCTCATTTCACCATGGTTGGAGTTTCAATTCCGAGTGATCAGTTCTCTCAATTCTCACAGGCACATGCAATGTTTTCACACTACATGGTTTCAAACACAAAAATAAATAAGCAGAAATATCCATTCCATTATTTCCAAATTGAGGGATGTAAAAGATATTCCCTCTGATCCAGAACAATGCAGTTCTACAGCTTTTTTCCTCTGCTTTTATTTTTAACCAGTGAAGTGTAACATACAAAAGACCTATCCTAGGTCTGAGACCTGAAGAAGAACCTCTTGTGCTTATTCTTTTGAGCTCCAGTGCCTTTTACCCTCTGAAGAGAGATTGACATTCATTATGTCTGGTACTTCCACAAAATGAGGAGACAGGTTAGTCTCTGTCCTATTATTATAAAGACCCATGTTCAGTTGCAAAATAAAGTGGACAAATCCCTCAGGTCCATCAGATCCACACTCACAAGCTAGAAATTCAACACCACTGATCTCCATCTGCAATGAAAACCTCTCTTATTTAGGTTAGAGAAGACTTTTAAGATCATCCAGCCCAAGTGCAAGCCTAACGCTGCCACAGCAAGCACAGAAATCATTCACTCATGGCAAATGGCTCAGTATAAAACTGCTCCAAAACCAGAAATCTGATTAACAGATTCTCCCTCTGAAACTTTGCATTGAGGTAAATAATGAGAATTTGGCCAGAATCAAACTTTAGGAAAAAGATCGAAAAAAAGAAAATATTATACGATGTGAAATGCCTTCATCCACAACACATCCCCAAGAAAAATGTGTTGTATTGCCTGTGCTAGACCAAGATGGACTGGTGGGTTTTGGAAGCCTTTAAAACATCTCTGTAGCTCTCTGATACATCTGTCATATATTCTAAGTAGGCTGCAGCTTTGAAAAGGTGTTGCTGGATTCAGATTCTCAGGTCTACATAGAAAAAACCCACTTTGAAAAGGATTGCAAAAAACTAACACCAGATTTTACTTCCCTTGCAAACAAGGTCACAACTCCTATTAACTTTACTATGATCAAAATCAGGATTTATGTACTAAAAGAAATGAGCAGAAATATAAATAGCCTTAATAAACTACTCAGCAGGAATCTCTTATATAAGACATTAATTGCCATAGCAATTTACAGAATATATTTAAAATAAAAAATATAACTTATTAATGCTTATAGCCATGCTTGCCAGGCAGTTTCACTGACTCTCTAAATTATCTTCTAGGGCATGGACCGAACAGAGCAACCTAGACTGGGGGGGTGGGGAGCGGGGGAAGAGCTATTTATTGTGGATAAATATCCTTGCTCCCAGAAACCATGCATGTACATATAAGCTAGTGCTAGGCCCAGTGCTTAGATCAGGCCACAAGGCTTCATGGAAAAGGGAAAAAGGAGAACAAGGAGCCCCTGGAAGAAGAAGAGCACAGACCCTGGGAATCAGATGAGGCTGCCCAGCCAGGCTGCCTCTCTCCACAGGAAAAACGCCAGACCCGCTCGGGCCGGACAAAGAGACGAGTGATGTGCTGTTCACGATGTGACTGTCCCTGCAAAGTGCAGGGACCAAGGGGCAGCAGGGGGTTCTGCACAGCTCGGGTTCTGCACAGCCCTGTGTGTGTCTGCCCTCAGGCAATGTTCATCCTCGAGTACGTAACTGCCGAATTCAGGCCGGCATGCTGGAGAGCAATGGCACTGTCAGATCAGGCTGCCCCATGAGCAGCTGCTGAACGTGTCTAACGTTTGCCTCTGAGAGAAACGTGATCACCAACGCCAAGTTTTCATGGAACTGAGCTGCTGTTGAACAGCTGCTGTGCTCCCATCACTGCCTCAAACACTTATTGTAGACACCTCATCTTCAGGGCAGTGATTGTTCAACTCTGAAGGGCCAGTCATTGATCCACCTGTAGGGTTTGTTGTGTTCTTCCTTATTCCCTGACAACCACAGGAAGGTGCTTGCATCAGCAGCTGTTGCACGTGGGCCTTTCTGTTGAACTATTTTCTTGCACAGAGCCTCAGTTTGAAATGCTTATGTGTTTTACACGCACACTTAACAAACTTCTAAATAACAGAAGACCTGTCCTGAAATGTATGAAAAATATCTGCATGCGAACAGTAATCATGCTAAGGGATTTGATTGAAGAAAACATAGCTTTTATAAAAACATATCCGACAAACATTTTAAAAGAAGCATTCATGAATCATAACAAAGAGTTTTTAGACGTTTAGAAGTTTCTGGGAGTTTTTGTAGCTGCTCCCCGTACTTCAGACACTGTGCTTAGAATACAACATTATGCTTTCAGATCAGAGTCTTGCACAGTGTGAACTGGCACAGCTTTATGTGTTGGCATGACTCCCTTCCACTGCCTTCAGTGGAGATGCAATAATTCATAGCAGGCAGGGCTGTAGTCACCGGTGTCACTTCTGCAATCTCTTGCAAGAATATGAAATTATATAAATGGGTGTCCCTTCTCACCTGCATTTCTTTCCTACTGATTCTCCCCATTTAGTCTTCTGACCCTGGTCTTCAACTTGAATTTCTCAGAATCTAACTGATTTCTATTGACTTTCACATCACTGGATGAGCTTTGGGGTTTAACTGCTTATAAATTGAGAATTATATGAGCCAGAAGCTATCGAACAAGAGAACAGAACTGCCCATTATCCCCTCAGTCACAAGCCCTTTTCAAGGTAAATCTGTACTTAGAATATCACTTCATTGATTGATGGTACTTATTTATTATATTATAAAAGTCTCTAATAATGTGGTATTTCATTCTCATAAAAGAATTTTCTAAACTATCACTCAGGAGCAGTTTTAATGCAAGTGACATGCTGTCATCAGCCTGCCTTCAAGATTACAGGCCTGGTTAAACAGCAGTCTAAACAACAACAAACATCCAGGCTCAGGCAGATCCCAGAATTAGGAAGGGAATGCAGTCAGGCCTGGGGTATATATTTACTGCAACTACAAACAACCATCTTTTCCATGCAAAATGGGCACAGCTGGAAATGGATCATTTAAGGCCTAAACATGACTGAATTGTTGCTTTTCTTCAACAAGTTCAGGAATTAGAACACACCTTTGTCCTTTTCTGCAGGAACCACTTCAAAAAAACCCAGCAAAACCCTCAGAGCCTCACACCAGCTTTATGTTGTACATCCTGTTTTGCCAGTACTATTCTTCTGCCTTCACATGTGTCTCCTCTCACTGCCAATCCACCTCATCTCCCAGTTTTTCTGATTCCATTTATCATTGCACTGATGGGGAGGCATTGTGCTTTGTCTCTGAGCTGTTCTTCTGTGATTACAGCAACCTGATTTGTACCACCAGCAGCCAGTGTGGCAGGAGCCTGGTTTGACTCCTGGAGTTAACTATTTTACCGTGCTGCATTTACTATGTTGGCGGTTTCAACAGCAGCAGAAGCCAGTTTTGTTCACAGCAGGAGAGGCTGGATGTGACAGGATAACACAGACACCAAAAGCCCCTTACAAACAGTTGACCACCAGCTCACCAAAGGTACCAAACCCACCTGATGGCCTTGGTTTGAGCACATCTAACAGCTGCCTGTGCCCAGGGTGGCTGGAGAAGCAGCAGCAGATGCTCAGGTGTGATGAGGATGTTCCTGCTGAGTCTGGGGAGTTGTGCCAATACTCTGTGTTTCTGTACAGATGGAGCAGCAATGACAGCGCTGTTTTGGGCAGAGTGTAGAAAGGCAGGAATGGAAAGATGTGATGCTTAGGGAGCAATACCCTTCAGCAACAGAACCAGGGGAGGATGAGCTACTTAGGCAGCCATGCTCTTCAGATGCTACCACTTACACAAAGAACCTCGCAACAGAATCCCAAATTATCTGGACAGCATTTTGCTATGAATTCATTCTTACTGAAGATAAAGGAATAGCAATTCTTCCCTTAAATTCATGTGAATGCATTGCAGGATCATCACCCTTTTTGTTTGTTCCACTGGCCGAACTTTCAAGGTGCTCTACTCAGCAAATGGTATCCTAACTCCTGAGGTGTCCAGTCTCCTGGGACAAAGACAAAACACAGCTGCCCTGGAAGGCACCCTCTGAAGATGGATGGAGGGTGGAAAACACACCTAATCACAGATTCTGGTTTTTCAAGTGCCTTCTGTCTTTTCAGGCCAAGTCAAACACCCTGCTGTGAGGAATTCTTTCACATTAGTAGGATCAGAGGACTACAGAAAAGGACAGATTATATTTGGATTTTCCATTCCATATTACTATTTAACCATACATAAGATTTGTATTGGTTTCTCTACTTGTAGAATGGAAATACTAAATAAACACAGTTATAAAGTAGCCCAAGATACTTGCAGGAATGAACTGTGAATATGCCAATGTTAGTTACAGTAGACACAGGGTGGATTGCTGAAAGGTTGGGAAATCTGAATCACAGAAGTCTTACCATCACTAATCCTGACTCTATTTAAAATGAAACTGAAATACCACAGGGGAAATGATTTCTGATAATTTCATTGCAATATTTGAGGATATGTCCTTGCCATTTTCTACTGCTTTTAATTATGAAGCTACACATGATGTTTTTGATACTGTCTGGAAAAAAATGGAGCATGGAATTTCAATGTCAGGGATGCAGTTCCCTTTCTGTTGACTTCAATTATTTCTTTCCTATATGAAGCATATTAAAAGGAAATTGTAGCTGCCCTTACAATTCTAAAACTTCTCCTTGATGTCAAACACCACATCTAAGCCGTTTCTCATGCAAAAAGATGAAAATCCAAAAACATCTGAAAGCAGGTTCTTTTGGTGAAAAAAATGAAGCTATCCAATTTAGAAGAGGGGCTGTAGTAGCAACTAAGAACAGCAACTTAACTGCATGAGGGAGTGGTTCCTGGCAGTCAGAATTGCACATTGCACATCGAGATGCAAGTGTGCCAAGTGGTGGCAGCAATAAAACTGTAAATGGAACAGCTACAACAGAAAAACTTTGCACCTGAGCTAAGAACAGCAACACCCAGACACTCATACAGGCAGTCCTGACTCAGGGCATTAATCTATTTTGGTAAGGACTGCCAGGTGGGCAAAACATTCCCTTTTATACAGCATTTCACCACTACTAGAATAAAATTAACATCTTACCAGCAACTTTTGTAGTTGCTGAAAGATCACTAAAGTTAAAAGGAATATTTATACAAGTATTTGCAACATGCAAAAGAAAAAGTACACGGCTGGGCTGCAGCTCTGCTTAAGCAAGAGGTGCAGCATTGCAACGGAAATCTCACAGAAGTATGCTGGGTAATGTTAGTTCTTTCCCTTTTAATACCATAATCCCTAACAGAGAAAGTCTAATTATTTTTTGAAAAAGTTCTCACTCATTACTGGGATTTACCCACACTTGGGCATTTTTGGCTGTTGTTTTTAACATTAGTTAGAAAATTAAATACATAGTAATGGGAAGGAGACACAACATTTTAATTTTAATTATGTGGGAGCAGAATCTTGTCAAAAAAAAGTTTCGCTTGCCTCTTTCCCCTCTGTCATTTCTTTGCTGCTATCGCATTTGTACAGAACTTGAGCTGACATTCAAAGGTAGTTCTTTATCTGGTGAATACTGAACTGTGCTAATTGAAGTGACTTTTGTTATTGCTGTTTGTCTCTCAACTATAATTAAAATTTCTAATTGGAATTTACCAGCGTGCCTGCAGTGTGCTGTTCTCACAGAGGATGTGCCACGAGAGTTACGGTGCCCTCCCAGAGGAGGAGGAGAAATGGCTCTGGCTCAGGGTGAATCGCACGGCTCCTTTGCAAACACTGATGACGGTCTTGAAAACCTCCTGCCGGCAAACTGTGCTTCCCACAGAATTATGTGACAAATAAGGCACAGCCCATGCAGTGAGTGAGTCTGATGGATGGGATTTTCAGATATTTCTGGCTTCATCATTCATAATTTGCTGAAGCACAATGCCACTAGTGATCAATATTAAAGGTTCTCAGCAAAGGAGCCAGTGCAGAAAAGAGTTTCAGCATGTGCAGCTTGCCAGGGAAGTACAGAATCACATCTGCAGCTCACCAAATTCATGTTTCCAGTTCACTTTGAGGTACAGGCAAAGGGGACAAGACCACCCTGCTGCTCTGTATTTATTTCTGAGATACTATGAGGATTCATGTGTTGTAGAGCCAAATCAGGTAACTGACAATTCCTGGGTAAAAATCACATTCCATAGGGTGGAGCATTATAGGGTCCTTTCAAGACAGCAAATATAAAAGGTAGTCAGGTAAAAAAATGTTCAAACTGGAGGGATTTTTCAGTTTCTCCAAACACTGCCACAAGTACACCCATTTTTTAAATGTAATTTTTGCATATGTTACTTTTAAGGTTAAATCATCTGCACATCTGTCTTTGATAAGCATGTTCTAGGCCATGCAACATTATTTTTCCTGCCCAGGTTTGCCTTGAAACACTTTCACCAAAGCCCATGTACTTAGCTGGGGAGACACATCTTAACCCTCCTGTCTGCCAAGTTAGTAAAGCCAGCTGTTATGTAAGAAAATGGAAAGGTTTTGGTAATTTGAGTCTTTGGCACTAACTAGAGTAACAGGACAACAACAGAGAAAAATAAAAGGAGCTTTAGAAGAGGGGTTTTCACAAGAACAGGGTTTGGAATCTGACACAGCTGTATAGTGTAAAGAAGGTGGTTGTAAATCTCAGATTTCTGGAAATGACACAGTAAATATATAAAGTAAAAAACCATGTTGCTTCAGAGAATGCATAAATAAACTGTGAGTATATGCAAATAAACTACATGTGTATGCAAAATGTTTTAAAATGCATTGCTTCATTCATATGACATGCACAGTTAAGAATCAGAAATGAAAGCTTTTATCAGCAAATCTGGGCCAGTGCTGACTCTCATATTCCTTAAATTCTTTCAAAATGAATAAATCAACTTCCTTGTCAAAGCATTAATATAGCGGCGCTTCTCAATTTGCAGCAGAAATAATGTTTTGTGTTTCTATAAAAGAGCTACTAAACGTCTTACCGAGGGATTGTTGCAGGAAAACAATGACAGGTACAAGATGGTTCCTCCTATACAATCTGCTAAGAGCAGCAGCAAAATCAGAGATCATTAGACAAACTAACCTGTGGTGTCATTCCATGGCAGATATACATGATTGGGATATTCTCTGTGTCTGGCCCTTGATCAAGGCACAAATCACTTTTCAGGGAATTCTGCAGCTAAAATAAACAGAAAGAAAAAGAAATCAAGCAAGTTTCACATGAGAAAAAGATGGTGTGATTACTTTCTATGCTTTAAAAAAAAATCATATGTAGTTGAACAAAGAAATATGCAAAATTAAAATATGTTGCGGTGAAGATTTTGAAGAGAAAGCAACTAGACGAAATTCTTCCTTGCAGATAATCTAGCGCTATCAATTTCAATAATGTTGCACAAAGTTTCAGAGAGGGTATATTTCAAAAAAACCTTCAGAGATAGCAATAATTTTTTGATATATGTTTTCAAAATATTTAATCTGTGCTACACACTATATACAGAACCTGAATATATCCTGCTGAATAAGATAGATGAGGTATTAAAACAGCTTTTAAGAATCACTCAGGAGAGTCCTCTGATTTCTGGAAATTATTCAAAAAACTGCTTTCAGCTGACACCTGGAGACTTCTGGGCAATTGATATGCACCAGCTCCTCTGATTATTCTGGGCTAACCCACACACAGCAACGAACAGACTGCAAACCGCTTGGCCCTGGGCAGCACAAAGCCCTGGGCAGCGCTGAGACAGAGTTTTCTGAAAGGGGGTGCTGAATTAATGAGCACAGAGAGCTGGGAGCTCTGTTCAGAGCGCGAGGGCAGATGAGCCCTGCACAAGCAGTCCTGTACACAGGCGTTCAGCGGTGCGAGGCTGGCTCCGAGAACAGCACTCACGGTCTGATGGGGGCAGTGGGGTGTGGTTTGTCACCACCTGCCATTAACTGGGCGTTCTGCCAGCTCCGCACTGAGGCCTCCTAGAGGAAAACAAAGTCATATCCTTAGAAAGGAAGCCTAAAACTGCACACTAGCACGTAAAGAGAGTGGACAAGCCAGAGACTGAAGACAGGCAGAGAATAAAACCAAAATCATCAGTTCATCTCTACGAAACCTCCAACTCCAAACCTAACTCTAAATTCAGTAACGGACAAGACAAATCTCACTATTAAAGAGAAAATATGCATCAGGTATCAATACTGACATTACTCTCAGAATTAAAGCCTTGAGAATTAAATAAAGTCTTCTCTCTCTCAAAGCTTTCTACTTAATATTCTTAATATAACCATGACTAATCACAATCAGATAACTAAGCACCACTCCCTATCCAAACCAATGATAAAGATCAGCCTTATTAATTCATACCTGGGTCTATCACTACCTTTGTGTTTTCAAAACTTCCATAAACTACAGTTCTAATGCTTGTCCCAGCCCTAATGTTATAATCTTTTCCAGAACAATCCCTATAATAAAGGAAGGAGAAAAATCTGCTTTGACCGACATCAGCATGTGCCTTAGCTGAGAAGGCTAACCCAGCAGTAAAAAGAGATTTTAGAGTCTCAAACTCTGTAAAGAAATATGACCATAACCTAACAGCAGCTCCCCAGTGATCAGGCACTACAGAGACAAGGCACCACATTCTTTTGGACACCAATCCTCTTCTTAGGAACCTTGGAAACAAAAAAAATAAAACAAGCTCTTCAGAGCTTGTTTAATTTCCCAAAGTCTTATCCCAATTGTAACACTACAATTTACTTAGAATATCTGCAGAGAACTCATCCCTACTGAAAACAGAAACAAAAAAGTCACCAGCTTGTTAACTAAGTATGCTGCTTCAAAATCTGAGGCCCAGATTTTAAGAAACTCTTTCCAAAATCTAGTGGCTTTGTGGCAACTAACAATTAATCTGGGCAGTGCAATTTTAGCCTACCAAGACTAAAGAACAACCCAAAATATAGACAGGTAGTCAATCCCCATGATGAAGCCCAGAAATAATTATTCAATACTGTCTTTTTCTCTCTTTCAAACTTAGATTTTTACAGAATAGAGACAAAAGCTAGACTATTGAAATTTTGAAGTTGCAAAATTTTGGCCCAGTGGAATTGCTTTCTTCTAACTAGAAGGGTACAGTAGAAGTCAGAAAAAAATTTGCCTCCCAAATATTTACTCTGCCACCAACCCCAACCCTAGCTATATGCCACAACATAAACTGGATCTGAATGATGCAACTATTTCCTTAGAGAGGGTATATTTCCAGGAAATTTAGGATTCAGGAAATAAAAACGTGGGGTGACTCTGTAAGTGCCTATATCCTAACCTTCACCCCCATTCAGATCACTTTTTCGATTAGTCAGTATTTTTTAAAATTGATGATAATGCTGTAGAGTAGCAATAGCTCTGTTTTCTATGAGAAAAATAAAGCTAGTTGATGAATGGAAGCATTTAGAGAATCAGAAAGCAGCTGACTTGTTTTGAAATATCACACCTTTCTCCACTGTAAGATGTGCAAGCAAACAGGAAAGCAGACACGAAAGAAGATTAGACGTACAAGAGTTTTTTTTACTAAAAAGATTGGGGCACTTAATCTTGTGTCATACAACAGTATTTCATAAAGCAGTGAGCTGTGCATTTCACAAAACACTCTATCTCTTGTCACACAGTTGTCCACTACTCCCTTTGTGACGGTACAAACAGGGCCTGTTCCTCACGTCTCTCAGCTGATGATGATCACGTGCATTACTGGGCAGTATCTAAATCACAGAATCAGAGAATGGCTTGGGTTGGAGCACACCTTAAAGGTTATCCCGTTCCAACCCCTCTGCCATGGGCAAGGACACCTTCCACTAGACCAGGGTACTCAAAGATCAATCCAGCCCGGTCTTGAACACCTCCAGGGATGAGGAGTCCATAATCTCTCTGGGCAACCTGTTCCAATGCCTCTCCACCCTTACAGTAAAGAATTTCTTCCTGATATCTAATCTAACCCTGTCCTCTTTCAGTTTAAAGCCACTGCCTCTTGTCCTATCGCTATATGTCAGTGTGAAAAGTCCCTCTCCAAGTCTCTTTAGCCCTCTTTAGGTACTGGAAGGTGGCTCTAAGGTCTCCCTGAAGCTTTCACTTCTCCAGGCTGACTGCTGCGCTCAGCATTTCTGTAAAAACCTCTCCTTATGCTTTTTGGCTGATGAAAACCTCTCAGCAGAACATAAAATCATAGGGTGTTTGTTGCTGATTTTCATTTTGACTTGCACAATGTGGAGTTGATCCCGAGACAGGTACCTTAGCTCTCCCACTGCCCTTCCTTTATTCATATTGAATCATTTCCACCTCAAAGCCTTTAGTCAGAGCCACCTACAAGCAGAACCAATGCACTTGCTAGGTGCTGTGCTTCCTTCTCCTCAGGAAACTCCCCACTTGATTAGATCATGGCATCACTGAGGGCAATTCTGTGCTCTGTGGCAGAGGCTCCTTGCACACAGGTGTGATTTTGGCATTGCTCTGAACTACTTGGGAAGGCAGCCATGATCTCATGCATTTAGCAAGGACCTACATCTTTGCTGGAAGTGCTTTTCTTCTCTTGTTTGACTGTATGAGAAGGCAGCATGATTATTTGAAGTGATCATCACAGGGGTCACGTAACTTTGCAGGGTGTTCAATCCCCTCATTTACCAAAACACAGCAGCTGCTCTGTGGCACCCTCAGGGCTCTTCCAGAGCCACACTGGCCAGCTGCACAGCTCAGTTTCCTGTCTGAGGAGGAATGTCTGGAGACAAACCTTTCACTTGTATGATCTGCTCTTATTATTCATGTTTCTTATTTGCAAAAGGAAAAATCTAGTTCACAGGAATCAATTTTTCTGAAAATGACACTGGAAGAGAATGTGAAAAGGTTGTTCTAGGTCTATTACCTTATTATGGGCCTGTGTTAATTTACTCTGCTCATCTTCCATGACATGCACACTTGCCCTCTCTGTTTTTTGGGTTCCCAGTTTTTGAGGGGCAAGAATTTCTTCTGCCTTAATTAGCACAGTGTAACTCAAGCATGATTTCAACACAGATAAGGGCACTACTATTACACAAGTAATGATGATTCCAAAATGCGTGGATTTAGCTGCAGTTTCTGTTGGATACAATATAATTCTTGAACCTCTCTAGGGGTGCTTTACACATGGCTTAGCTATGTGAGATTTGGCTAGCTTGGAATGTTAGTCTTTGACATCTTCTTGCAGCAGATGTCTACTGTGATATCTGTTCTAGGGTGGATCAGGATTGCCCTTAAGTGGCTACAAGTTTAATAAGGGAAGGCATCAGCCTTGAACAGCTGGATTTGATATTTAAGATCTTTTCCATCCTAAATGGCTCCATGATTCTAAATTAAGATCTGGCTACAATCTTAAGAAGGTTGCAGTTGAAATACTGAGACTATTTGTGAGTTCACCTGCTGCCACAAACCTGTCAGCTCCAAGGTGTTTGCAAAATCACACTTTGAGTATTTCTGTGTGGAATGCAAGCCGCGAAGCAATCAAACAACAAAAAATCAGGAAGGAAGGTAACGTTTAGAATACCTCAGCACAAATGACAGCAGAGCAGCTTTCTCTGTCGGCTAACAAGTCTAACAAATTATTTAACTAGTGACTTCGAGATGATCTGATTCTTTTACTTTGAGCCAGGCATTGTCTTCGTAAGTTACTTCCACTATTACACCTTTCTCGCCCACATTTTTAGAATGAGAAATGTAAACAAGATCCTTACCACCCCATAGGCGACGGTATCCGAATACATTCTCATCTCTGGATACACACTGACAAGATACCACCTAAAGGTCTTGCACTGGAGCTTTTTCCTTAAGGCCTTCCTCTCTGAAATATCACCAATATCAATTCCAGAGTCCTGCACACGAAACAAAGGGCAGAAAAAGCAGAAAAGGCATCAGTGATACACTTCTGAGTAAACTAAACACCCAGAGCCTCCCTCACTGCAGAATCACAGAATAAGCTGAGTTGGAAGGGGCTCATCAGGATCATCGAGTCCAACTCCTGGTCCTGCAGAGCACCGTCCCCAAGAGTCACAGATGTTTTGACCTATGCCAATGACCAGGTTTTGGCTGTGAAGTGAGTCTGTTACTCACACACCCCCATAAGTGTCTCAGTTGAATATGATACACGTCACCACGGCAGGGTCCCTTTCACAGTCTGCTTTGGTGAATGGGACCACTCCTGTTGGCTTCAGTGGGGTTTAGATCCAGTTTCCAATGAATATCACTGTTGTTCTCTAATTTCCTGGCGCTTTCCAAATCCAGAAGGAATTGGCAGGAAGTAGCAAGTTGCCCTAGAAACATGGGCATTGCTGGTGTCCCACTGTGGCCTAATCATTAGTGTAAGACTCTTTCTGGCCATTTCTGAAGCCTGGGTTACTGCTTCACTGCAAAGAGCAGAAGCTCTTCTCACCTTTCTGAAATAGCATTATTTAAAGTTCTTTTGTAATGTGAAAAGAGAAGTTGTTATTTTTGTTAAAAGCAATTGCAGAATATTCTCTCCCATCATTTTTATTCTCCTTTACATTTCTGGCTAACCTAGTTTCTACTTATCATAAGACCAGATCACAAAGCATGACTTTCATAAAGGCCCTGTATATAAAAATCAATAATTTATCACATTAAAATCACGCAGCAGAATTTTTTAGAGAGGGATCTAAGTGCAAATCCATGGCTGCTCTTTGGCAGGAAGTAAAATGAGACATTTTGCTCCACACTGTTCTCTACCATTTCTGCCTCAGAGCAAAACACAGGATAAATACATTTTCATAAGGAAATCTTACAACCCATCTTAAACACCAGCCTTGACTGGGCTGTAAACACCCCAAAGATTTTGTCAGCCACAAAACAAGATTTAAAAATAACATTGAAAGCATTGAATTTTCTTAGTTACATATCAAAAAGTTATCTGTATAAATATCTAGATTTCTGAGCTGCTGAAGCAACCACTGCACCCCAAAGCACTGAATTAATGCTAATCTGTAACAAGTACATTTTATTATGGAAGCATTTTCTAACTAAATTAAAATTGACTTCCACATTAGCAAAGTATACTAAAAAGTAGGAAACTGAGATCTGGCCTGTAGGAAACACAGATCAGGCAAAACTCAGTCTTAAAAATGGTGACTGCTCTTCTCAAGCCCTACATCATTCATAAAACGTTGCGTGGAACTACTCCTGAAGTGGCAATTTTTTTCCTAATTTTGCAGCAAATGACTAAATAAAGAGGCTGTAGGGTGCTGAAAGACAATCAATGGGTCTCATCAACAAATCCTGCTCATGGCACCACTCTGGCTGCACTTGCCAGCGTATCTGCCACTTCTGTGAAGGAAAAGGAGGGTGCCAGCACACAGACATTTGACTTCCAGCATTAACAAGGCTTCCTGGGATCAGGTGCTAAATTGGTCCGCTGCCCCCCAAATCCTTTCCCATTCAACCCTGTGGGCACCAACACCAGGTCCCTCAGTTCACTGTACAAGAAAGAGCATCAAGGGCCTCAGTAATCACATCCTTTCATGCAGCTGGAGAAGAAAAACAGCTCACATGTAGGACACTGTCTTTATCAGTGTGTTAAGACATAAGAAGTAGTCAGTGTGTTCCCCAAAGCCAAGAATGTGATGGGTAAAAAAACCAAACCAACAAACAAACAAAACCAGAAGCACAGTCAGAACACATGGAAAGCACAGTTCTTGATTCTGGGACTTGAAGAATCTTTCCTTCGGGTTTCCTGTGTTTTTCTGAATCTGTTAATCGAAGTGGCAGTGATGCAGAAGTCACCATGGCAGCAGAGGTCCCCATGTGAAGCCCTCGGTACTCCAGAGAGAAGCCCACAGAGATCCCGAGAGGGCAGTCACAGCACACTGCCAGATGAGTCTGACTGCTTTTTACTATTACTGTTGTTAGCCCAAAGACTGAAACCTTTGGAAACATCTGACTGCACAGACATCTGGCAATTCTTCCATGGAAAAAATCAGGTCCGGATTTTAACATTTTGGAATAACATATTTCATGGAAAGTCCCGACTGTTATGACATTCCTATGACCTATAGAGTCCATTACCAGCATTCATTAGCTTCCAGGCAGAGAATTACTCCTGTAGTTGTTCAGTTGCAATTTAACTTTGCATTCTTTATGAATTTGATTTCAAATTGCATTCAAATCTCGCATTTGCACAAGATAAACACCACCACCATCACATCTGGATGTATATTATGCAAATCAGTGTATAATACTGTACATCCTGGTTAGCAAGAGGAATTTCTAAGTTTTGTGTTAATGCTGTGTTTGCAAGTCAAAAAATTATAAACTTGGATTAATCAATGAAGATCAACCAATCTTCAGGAAAATAACTAACACAAATTAAAAACTGAAATTTAAATCTATCAGGTTAACCACAAATAAAATTCATTTGGAATTGCTTTGCCATAAAATAAGTAACACTGTCCAGGGCAGAAATGTTGTTATTCGTGTATGGACTGCTGTGCAACCTCTTAAAACAGGGACCCTTAAAGGGCAGCTTGGTTTCTGTGAAAATGGGACTTGTCCTTTCCTATACCAGGTTATAGAGGATCTTTTTTTCATGGTAATGGAAAATTATGTGGCTAAAGCTGCAACCTAAAAATAGGACAGTGACTTCCCCACTTTGCCAAAATTATCTAGTTTTAATCATGAGAGATGCAAGAAGCTATGGAGAGCAGCTGGACCAATATCAGCCTTCACATATTTAGCTGTTTTTTTGATTCTAACCTTTTTTCCTTATTAGACAAAAGGAGAAGAACAGCATTTCATTTCTTGAAAAAGAAATCAAAACCAGTTTCTCTGAACAGTTGTGAAATCAGAGAGATTTTATTAAAGAAAAACTAAATTGCTCTTTAAGTCTAGACCGTTTGCTTTTGCTGTAATGATGAGAACTGTACTCTAAGCTAAACTCCAAATTCAACTAGAGCAATGCCTTCCAACTTCTAGGGGGAAACAACCTGTTCTGTACAGATCCTGAATGTTTTCCAGAGCAAGTACAGTCACCTTTCTCTGAGCTCTTTAGCTCACAGCTGCTCAGAGATGAAATACCACTGACTACAGAAATGAAGAACAGCTAAAATCAAGCTGAACTCTGAGGTTAGCTGTCTGACATTATCCCTTCAATACAATGGACAAAACAGTGCTCATCCATGGAAAAGAAATCGGGACAAGCAGTCCAATGGGGAGTTGCAGGTAGATTTAGCAATTGTCATGACACCCAGCAGCCACCCCTACTCCGACTGGAAATACTGAATTCAGACACACCACACTTGCATCAATAGATGTCCACACCCTTTGGCAGATCTCCTCACAAATCCGGTGGAATTGTAGCTCTCTGTGATGGTAAACAGGACACTCAAATTTAAAATAAGGTGTGCAGTGTAGATTTGATGGTGGCTTTTTCCCTCCCAGCTGCTTTCTACAGCTAGTAGTTTAAAATATCAATGAAGAGTCACCAGTGAAGATGATAAACTTGACAAGAAATAAATTTTTAAGGAACCTAAAGACAAACAAATTCTTCTAGAACAAGACACAGCTATGTGTATATGTTTATATGCAATTGTGTAGGTATAGGCATATTTTATGCCTATATATGAGACATAAATATATACATGCATTTATACAAATAAAATCCTAGCAGAAAAATCAAAATTCAGGGTAGGAACCAAACCTAAAAGGATTTAAAGCTTGCAAGCACTGGTCTCTGTGAGTGACTCACCTCCTGGGGTATGTTCCAGGCCATGTAGACATGGCTCTTAAACTCATCCATCCAGACCTCAGCCACCCTCAGCGCGTTCCTCCGCACGTGAGCCGTCAGATCCTCCGTGTACGGCTTGTGGGCTCTTTCAATGTGGGCAATCCTCGAGCAAGGCAGGACCTCAACGCTGCCTCCACACTGCCACACCTAGGAGGGGAGGAAAAAAAGGACATTCTGCTAGTGACAGCTCCCTGCTCCACTGCTAGCCTCCAGCAAACACACTGGAATTGTTTTATTTCTATGCTTGCCATTGTTATGAAGGAGAATAACCATTCAAGACTTGTTGGACTATACAGAGCTTGTGAGAAGAGAGAGGCATTACCTTGCCCTACAATGAATTATTACTGCTACTTTACTACCAAATTTCTACATTACCAGTAGCCTCTCATCACAATCTTCCTGGATTAATTTAGCTATTCTCAAGACTACAAATAAAATTATTTACAGGGCATTGACAACAGTAATGCCTGGTTCAAGTTTTAATGGCTTGCAGGCTTTTCTCTGAGGTTCTGCACAGTCCATACCAGTCCATACATGCACTAGCCAGAATCTTAAATTGGACAGCTTGTCTTAACAGGGAAACTAAGCCAACCAACTTTTCCAGACCATTGAAGTTTGTGGTTCTAGGAAGATCAGGGATATAAATGCATCTTATGTTTTGCTTTAGACAGAGTTGAGAAAGGACCAGGTCTATTCTTTTTGAGAAGGAGCAATCAAGACTGAGACTGCCTAACAAAAATGCTGTATGAACAATTTCATCAGAAATTACTCTTATGATAAATTTGTAGTGTACATTACTGTACCTGCTCAAATATGTTTCAATTCTGCCCATTGCCACAACTGAGTTAATATATATAACATTAATCATAATTATTGCATTCATTTCTGATTTTCCACTTTCAACAAAAGAGAAAACCTCTTTGGCAGACTTAAGAGTCAATGAGGTACATGAATTATTTTACATAGCAGCTCTTTTTCTGTGCATCTTGTATTATGTAAGCTTCCTAACAAGATCAAGGCAGCCCATTCATAATGGTTGAGTGGATGTTGCTCAGGTGAAACCCCAGATGTACCCAAAATGTTTGATCCTGCTGAACAAGTACCTGAGTGTCCCAGAGGCAGGTGTACTCACTGAGAAGTGGCAGAGTTTGCCTTATGATGCTGCCAGCAGAGGTTCCTGAGGCTGGGTGTCTCATACTAAGAGAGCAAAAATGAGAGCAGGGGTGCTTTTCCCTCATGCACTAACCCAGTGTCTCAGGAGATCATATTCTGCTCTCCCTCCTGATGGCCAGGGATATGGGCTGGCAGAACATCCTGTTCTGGAGCTGATTTCAGACCCTTCAGGTCTGTCCACCCTATAGGCATCTGCTCTAAAAAAGAGGCACTTTGTTCAGTCATTCATTTTATATATTTAGACATCTGGCTTGGATACAGCATTTAGGCATTTGGCAGCTCCTGAGACCAGAAAATGTGGCATGAATTCAAAATGTTTACAAAGCTTTTTCTGAACTGGTGCCTAATTGCATTCAGCATATGCTGGGAGATAGAGCCCTGCTTTCCAGAGCTCTGTGGAACAGGAGCCATCCCATGAACCTGCTGTACAGTCAAGAAGGGAGATGAAAAGACTTCAGCACATCTCTGTGTCCAGAACTTGGAAGACCATAAGAGTAAATGAACATAACAGTTATTAAAATAAGGGCAAAATGGAGATGATTACGAATATTTGAAAATAAATATGCAATTGATCTGTCACAAGAATAAATAATCTGGAAACAACATTTGTGTCCTGTCCTTAGCCTAAATATCATTTTAAGTGGGCAATCCAGTTTAACAATCTAACAAAAAGAATAGTTCATCAAACATTTAATTATAAATGGTTCAGCTACATCTCCTAATAAAGATTAAATGTGAAGGATCACCAGGCTGTGCTCACACAATGCCTGCTTTCAGTCCAAGTAATTTCTCTGTACAGAATGGACATCCAGCTATAAATTGTTTCAGAGTTACTCACTGTACACTGCTTAAATTAGTATCATAAAAGACAAGGAGGACATAGAGATGGTCATAACTTAGCCCAGGACAAGGCAATTCACACATCCCATGCTCTGTGTACTCTGCCCAGCCTCTGCTCATTCCCACCAGGGATGGCCTCGAGCCAAGGCCAAGAAGTGAACACCAAATCTTCTGTGGGATTTTCAGAGCTAGGTCTGAATGCCATCTTGACAACAAGTCGAGCCAAAACATTCACAGTCTATAATAAGCGGAATTTCCATGCACATTTCTAGGAACTGAAATTCCGAAGAGCAGACCCATCTATAATTTTAGCACTGATTTGGTTATCTGTAAATTCTGATTTGACTTTGTAACTAAGTCAGATGTTTTCAAAAAACATCCTGAGATGACCAAGTGTTTGAGTTTGCAAATAACAATGACCTTGAATAAAAACCAATTAATCAAATCTGGTGGCCACTCCAAGACATTGTCAGTCTTTGTTCTACTTCTAGACTAATTAACTACTATCAATTAATTAGCTATCAATACAGAACTGGTGAGTTGCATTAAACAGTTTCAAAACCATATTCTCTCATTTCCAAGCAAAAACCTCCTAAAATCCATGAAAGTTAGTTACATCACTCAACAAGGAGCATGACCCTTGGTACGGGCTATGAAACCTTGTGGAGTGGAAGCAGAGGCAATGCTTTAAAAAGACAGAAAGCACAATCCTGATATTCTTAGCTGGTCACATCTGGGACAAGTCATAGCCCCTTTTCTCTCCCAATGTTCTTTGCAGATTGCCGTACAGTGAGAAAACTCTTTTATCCAAACTTTTAGTTGTGTTGGAAAAAAAAAAAAAAAAAAAAAAAATAGGTGTCAAGGATTAAAGTGGGATTTTCAAATGACGTGAAACTGTCCTGGAATCTCATGGAAGTCTGGATTCCCAGCTCCCTCTAATGTGCAAAATCTCCAGCCAAGGAATGAAAAGCTTTGTTATTCATACAATAAATATTAAACATTACATTGCACTGGATGTATGAATACTCAACAATAAACATAATTAACTGCTACAAAAAGTGTCAGGGTGTTTTGGGTTTTTTTAATCTTCCCTGATTATATTTTAAATAAGGGAATTTCTTGCCGTTTCTTTCCCTTCTAGACCAACTGTCCATTTGAATCTGACCACTCCTACCTCCCTCCATCTCTTTCACTTATGTACATTACTCCTGGTGCTCTAACCACAGTGTTGGCACCATTGTGGATAGCTGGATGTTTTTTGAGACATCTTGAGATGGTCTAAATCTCACATCAGAAATGCACAGGAAAGACTAATTACTCTGAACCAATACCTTCCAGTCAGATATAATTTTTAGGGTTTTTTTAAATTAATATTTTAATACTAAGAAATGTTTTTTTCTTAAAGACTCTACTCAGAGGGACATTGAGAAACCTTTCTTCATCTAATAAAATTCCTGCAGACAAGGAGGAACAGCAATTGAGGGGTTAGTTCCTTGCAGCTTCACACATTTCCCCTGTGAATTTTGCAGCTATTTTTTGCTGTCATTAGCAATCTTTATTCAGGCTTTATCCACACTGAATAGCACCTCCCTAGTTTTCCAGCACTGCTACTTTATGTGGTGGCTATAAATACATACAAAAGTTTAAAATCAGTGAAGCTTTTCCAAATTATCACCCATGGCTTTATCAAGAAGTCTAAAGATAAAAGAGCTTCAAAGACTTTTTTGAACCACATGGAATGGTTTGAAGTAAAATGTTATATCTCTGAGCATACTGTGGCTGCAGTCAGTAATACTCAATGACTAACCTGCTTGTATGAATTGCAAGGAACAACTTGATTAATTTCCTAAACTACAGTTAAAAGGAAATTCAGCAACTTTTCCTGTTACACACAAGGATGTTTTACCTGTGTGTACAATATCCACCTGCAAGAGGTGGAAATTGCCAGCAATAATCTCAATTTCCTGCCAAATCTCTAAATACACATATGCAGTTTTAAAAAAATAACATATGCTTTCATCACTGTGGCACAATAAAGAGCAATTCACATTTCATTCTGTAAAATCAATTGCAAAACTGTACCAACAGGTCTCTGACTTTGCCTTAGAAAGTTTTGAAGTGTGAGAGTCTGTATATTTTTGGGAGTATTTTCCATGATTGCTGGAGCCCCAGCAAAGCAAAAAGGTTGCTTTGCTTTGGAGGAATTTCTTGAGGTTCTGGTCCTGCTGGTTTACTTTGCAAAAAGAGTCTTTCAGGAAAAGAACACAGCAACTGGAGTTTCCCTTCCAAAGGGCTCTGAGTCCACTTCAGGGTGTTTTCAGTGCTGCCTTCCAAGATGGCCTTAGAAAGGGCTCTTTATCCTTTCATTTCCTGAGGAGGTTTGTATATTTGGTACAGCCCCAAGAAGGGCTTAGAGGGATTCCTCTTCTTGGAAGAGTTCCTTATTCCTTCATCACTAGCAAAAGGTAGTAAAATTCCATAAAAAAATTCAAGGTCCAAAGGAACAGTAGCAGCGCCAAAACGAACATTTACCAAACTGAAAGACTGAAACCAGCAAACCCTATGATCTAAACTAAGCAAAGCAAAGAAGAGATGACAGGAACATTAAATGAATACAGAGAATCTTACTGAGGGCGGGGAAGGGGGAAAGGAGGGGAAACTCCCTTTTAAATCTTCAGTTGTTACGGCTTAGGTGAAGAATTTGTCCAAGCTCTCAGCACTCCATGCTGTTACATTACTGAAGGTATATTTGCATGGTTATAATTGCAGCCCTAAATCTGTGAGAATTTATGTTCCCCAAGGTTAAAGCAGCAGCACCGAGCAAAGAGAAACCAGGCTCTTCACACTGGGAGAGGCAGGAGAGCCATGTAAAAGCACGGAGAGGACACAGATGGTGGCACCACAGCTCAGCTGTGGCCGCCCCTCTCGGAGCAGTCAAGGGCCTGGGCAGGGGGCAGCTGGGGGACAGCAGCAGTGACACAGCTACAGCAGCAGTGACACAGCCGGTGGCTTCTTAGAGCAACCTGCAGAGTGCTGATAGCCTGTCACCCCTCACTCCCACCAGGCCAGAGTCACAGCACTCGCACAGCCGTGGGTCACTCACACTTCCTTACAAATGTCCGAGTCAACCTCATTACAAGTTTTTAAAAGCAAATTCCATTCACATCTGGAAAATCTTTCACTGCATTCTTTAGTAAATCCTTCCCGATTTCATTTAAATGTATTTGAATTTGCATATTTAATCAAAACAATCACAACTCTGAAGCTGATCCCTCTCTCGAATATTTAATTTATACTTCATTATAAAATAATATAACACTTCATTAGAAGTTTCTTTTTATCTCTTTAATCACTGAGTGTTCTTTTTATGTTATAGAACCTTAATCTAGTAAAAAAATAAACCCTACACGTCATTGAGCAGTTTATTAGCATGTACTGCATTCATTAAATTTACACAGATCGTGCGGTTTCTCCAAGAGCTGATGTGACCTTGTTTGATACCATCATTTCATTTGGACTGCAAACAAAATCCTTTTAATAATTAAGTGATTTCTAAAAAGCTGAAGTAATTTCTAGCTTCTGTGAAGTTTGCAAATTACTAAATTAGAAGAACTCATTAAAGATGCCCTGAAGTAAAAAAAAATAGTCAGTGTAAATTAATTACTACTGTGGATACAAACTAATAGTTACCAATATCTTTGAAATATATTTTAGGGAACAATTTAATGTAAAAACTACTTGTGAGTCTTGTCAACCTTTGTCATTACCATTAATTGTTTACTGATAACCAGTAATGAGCTTGATGTTTTACAGACAAGTATGAACAAGCTATTTTTATTCAATACCATTATAATTTTGAATCTGCATTTTTATTTTGGTATCTTGACAGGTAACTGCAGAAAGGACAGAAAGAACTGTCAGACACAAAGATCACTGAAATCAATGCTTACATTTCTAATTGCTATCAGTGGGGTTTCAATTGCGCCCTGGACATCTTTGGATTGTCGTGTACATTTTTTGGGTATCTGTCTCTGTAGAGTCAGAAACTACACCCACTGGATGAAATATGTTAACCTTTATTTAGGTCATACCTCCACTGAATTCAGATAACCTTCACTAAATAATTCTGATCATCAGACAAGCCTGCTATACTTTCAGGTAAACTTATTTATTTGTAAGAACAACTTTTTTTCCCATAACCAAGCTGATATTGTAATGTGAAACGGTAAGCAAGCTACTAAAATACACCCTCACAATCTAAAAGGTTTTTTAGAAGGAAAATAAAAGACCTTAACATAACTAGAGTTGCTCATCATTTTTAAAATGTAAATTATCCCTTAAATCTAACTTTTGAAGTCATCATTAATTGCCTCACAGGCCTCATTTTACATTAATTGTGCCTTCATGAAACACTCTCATTGAAAAGCTAATACATGTAAAGATTCTTCCCAAATTAAATTGTCATTACTTTCCTTCCTCTTTTAGCTAATTGCTTCATTATGTACTTTTAAAATTGTTTTGTTCTGCAGGGATTAATTTGGCATGTATCTTCATGAGCTGTGAAACTTTCATGGAGTACTGTTAAACTGCACACGGTGTGCTGCTGGTGTACAGCTGGAGGAACTGTTCTCTGCCCATGTCCCTTGGAGAGAACACACGTCAAGGGTCACTGAAGGCTCATGGCTCCATTCAGTCTCTTCCAAACGTGCCTATCTCATTGCCAGGCACTGAGAAATAACCCACGTATCGGCCACTACATGGCCGAGTTTAAGTCATAAATGGGAAGTAAAAGAAATCACTTTTTGTCTTAAAAAGCACAAAAGCAGGAGACTGAACAGGATCACCAGTAGCTTAGTATTCATGGAGCAATTTAATGCACTGACCATCTTTTATCTTTTTAGCTTTCTGTCCCTTACATAGCTATACTTAGCTTGATCAGTCTTGTTCATCCTGAGCTGTGCCCAGAGACTTGATCACAGAATAGAATATGCTGAGTTGGAAGGGACCTACAAGTATCACCAAAGTGCAATTCCTGTACAGGACACCCCAAGAGTCATCCCAAATGCCTGAGAGCATTGTCCAAGCACTGCTTGAATTCTGTCAGGCTGGTGCTGTGACCACTGCCCTGGGGAGCTGTTCCAGTGCCCAGCCACCCTCTGGGTGAAGAACCTTTTCCTGATGTNCAGCCACCCTCTGGGTGAAGAACCTTGCCCGGAGGTCCAACCTAACCCTGCCCTGACACAGCTTCAGTCCATTCCCTTGGGTCCTGTCACTGTCACCACAGGAAGGGATCAGTGCCTGCCTCTCCTCTGCCCCTCACAAGGAAGCTGTAACCGCAGTGAGGTCTCCTCTCAGTTTCCTCTTCTCCCAGCCAAACAGACCGAGTGCCCTCAGTCCCTCCTCACAAGGTTTCCCCTCCAGACCCTTCATTCATCTTCACTGCCCTCCTTTGGACGCTCTCCAATGGTTTAATGGCTTTTTTATATTGTGGTGCCTAAAACTGCCCCCAGCACTCCAGGTGAGGCCGCCCCAGGTCAGAGCAGAGTGGGACAATCCCGTTCCTTGCCCAGCTGGATGTGCCTGATGCCCCAGGACAGGGATGTCCCTCCTGGCTGCCAGGGCACTGCTGGCTCGTGTTCAATTTGCCACTGACCAGGGTCGCCAGGTCCTTTCCCACAGGGCTGTAGCCCAAATTCTATCAGTAATATTAAAGCTGAGGCAAAAGCTCCATAAGGTTTCCCTGTTCAGCCAGACTGGTTTTTTGCCTCACTTGCTTGACTTACAACACGAGGCGCTGTCACACACCTAAAGGTGTCTGACCTTCACAGCTTGGACCTGAACGTGCTGGATCCATCCTGGTAACTCCATCTCAGTCATCTATTCACTTTTGTACCACCACAAGAATCCCTTGCTCTTCCTCACTTGTCTTCCTCTAATCTTTCTTGGATTACTAAATCACTCTTGCAATACCAAAAACACTCAATGAAATTAAATTGCAGAGATAAGCAATAAATATGGAATCTTTGCAGCTTAGGCCATGAAGACTTGTAATACCAGAAGGTACAAGGGCACTGACACTGTGCCATGACATGAAAGTGCAAGAAGGCATTAAACATTAATAATGCACTGATTAATTTGCATCTCACCTGAGCCATTGATTTGTAAGTGCATATTGACTTAAACTGTTCTTCTTCCCATACTACTATAAACAACCATTTCCTCTGATAAAACATCAAGATATCTATACCACTTCCCAGCTGGCAATGTGCAGCCACACAGGCACAGTTGGTGAAAAAACACTTGTGAGAAATCTCCAAGTGCTTCATCGTCCTTCCTTGTAGGGTATAGTGATGACACGTGTTAGCTGCTGCTGTAATATTTTCCTTTCCTGTGGGAGCAGCTAATAAAATGTTCTCTCCCCAGAAATAGCAATACCACAAAAATGATTCACTGGTAATGTATAATTACACATGCTGTAGCTGCAGGTTACCTGCTGAGACATTCATGCGCAAAATGGGGGAAAAACAATTATTCCAATGTAGGAGTGACTGAAACCAGAACAAGCCAAAAAAAAAGCCAGTTTCTGCTAATCTCATGACTGGCAAAATTTGAAGGCATGACAATTCCTTATTTTATTCTCAAGTGAACCTTTCTTTTTTAACCTGTTGGAATTACAACCCTGTAAATAGAGAATTTTTAATATATGAATTTTAAATAGAGATTTTTAATGCAGTGAGGTACTTTGCAAAACAAAATTAACCTTAGGAATGATTCTGTACACACTGAAAAACCACTGCTGGTTATACAGGGTGCTAGGCAAGTTCTTATGTCACATTTGTACAGCTAAGGAATTATTTTTATCTTGGTGAAAGGGTGGGCTTTCACCGAGATAAAAGCATTGTCTACATCTTTTAAGAAGTAACATTTGGTCATCTTTACAACTTTTTTTCTTGCAGCCTTCTGTCTAGAAATAGTCTCCTCTTAATTCATGGATACAATGGATAAAAGCAAAATAGAATTCTCTCTATTTAAAGCTTTAATGCAAAGTTAAAGAGAAATTATCTTAAAAAGCAGTATTTAAACGTTATCCAAGAGTAACAACTAAGAATATTTCTATTTTTGGACTTCTCAGTCCTTTGCCTTGCACATCACCAACCTTATACTGTTGAACAGCACTTGTGATCATGTACTAAGGATGTTTTCTGTACAGCAAATCATTCCCTAGTGGCAAAGGATATTGGCTTTCGTACCGAAAACAAGCTAAAAACATGGCTTTAAGACCACAAGAAGTGATGGTAGCTGTAAGTGCAAGAATGGGGGACATCTTGATTCATTCTCCTGAAGGGTATTTAGGGAAGATCTACGTTGCTCAGTGGAATGCCATGAAAGGGGACCCAGCAGCAAGGACAGAAAGGGACACTAGGCACACATGACACATCCCACTGCCCTCTCTCCATGCAAACAGCTCCACAACACAGCAGAATCCCAGAAGTATGTATGGGGGGAGGTTAAAGAAAAAATAAGATAGTTAAGAGCAAAAAGCACATTAAAACAAAAAAAACTAAACAAGACACACACAAAACCACCCCAGAACAAACAAACAAATAATGGAAGTAATTTTTGGAATTTAAAAAAAAATAGATCAGTGAGAGGCATGATAGTCTTCACATCTGCTTGCTCTGCCACAGAGGGACCCTAATGTATGGAAGACACCCCAAAGAACACTAGGACTATTTTCTGCTCAAGCAACTCATGTCTCCATCTCTATTCATTAACTGCATTCCTCTAGTTCTTCACCAACAGAAAGAGCATCAGCTTCACATAAGGTCTGCAGACAAACTACCAGACTAACAAGAAACGAAGCAATTAATTTCACTACAGCAATATACTGTATAAAAGTAGCATGCCGTGCTCAGTCTAACTATAAATGCAATTTTCTTCCTGGGTCAGCTGATGTAAAGTCCTGATATACCATTTAGTGGGAACAACACCCAATCCTTTTCCCACAAAGAGCTCTTACCTTCTAATAAAATCTCCTCTTACCCACTTAACAGGGCCATTATGTTCTTGTGAACATGAATTCATCTACAAGCACAAAGTCTTTGTGACAGACAGAATTACTCTAAGCCAAAACCTGGGCTTGAGTTCCCTTGACTCTGAAGATTACTTAGTCTGGGACCTGAGGCAAACCAGTGAATATTTGTTAAGGCATCCCTAAAAGTGGTACAAATAACTTCTTTTAACAGATATTTGGGAGCTTTATCAAGCATGTAGGCTGCTTTAAAAGACAAAAGAATTGCTACAGGCTTGCTTTTGATAGAAAATCTTCGTAGATTTCAACAGAACTTGGAAGAGGCCTTTAAGAAACCTACTGCAAACTAGACTTGAGCCATCCAACACAGGATCTGATTGATGCATCCAATTGATGGCAAATGATTTGTAGGGTCTTCCATGAGCACAAGTACTGCTTGTGCCAGCACAACCCAGAAGCAGAGCCCAAATGACAGAGAGATACACCAGCCTCACCCTCACATTCTTTTTCCACCATAAGGCAGTGACCAACACAGTTCTTGCTTGGTCACATGGATAAGAACGTGATTCCAGTTTGCCCTCCAAATGCAAACCGGTCCCTTAAAATCACACTTAAGCCCGTTCAATTGGGAATGATTGAGCATAAACCAAAAAGAAGCATTACTCAGCCTAACGTGAAATTACAAATATGATGCTGCTTCACAGTAAATGAATCTTTCAAAAATCCCTGTTAAAGGGACTGAATTGCTCAAAGACAATTCTATCAAATCTTGCACCAACCAGCCAGCCTTTTCTGTCTTACGGGGCAAATAAATAGCTTTGCAAGAAAATGTTTGCTCGAGGAGAAAATAAAGTGTTTCTTCTCAGAATCAAATGCATTTGTATTTTGAACTCATCTTTCAGCTCTTAGCTCAAGGCAACAGATTTCTATTAATATTTATTTAATAATATATGTTTAATATTTTACAAATACTGTTACAAAGACACAGACAAGGGTAAAAATCTTAGAAGTTAAAATAATATTCCAAGTCAGAGACCAACAGAGCTGAGAAGTGAAACAAATTCTTCAGAGTCAAGAGAATAACCCTCCAAAGTCCAGTTTTCTGTGGCTTGTTATGGTTTACCAACAACAGATATTTCAAATACATTTTCCAATAGTTGGGGATTTCCTTGCACTCATATAACACAGATAACGAGATACTTGTGCCGATGATGAGGTGACAAAAATAACTCCTGGGTGAGGATCGTGGGAAAAGTCTCTGTTTTGTCGGGGTCTAATTCCTCACAGTAGTTTGGCTTACAGTAGTTTTACATCCTCTGGAACAAAATTCATAATGTAAGGATAAGGGACCATGTTTAAGATAAACAGGTAGCTCAAATGATCCTAACACCTGCTGCTATTTCTGCAGTCAAAAATAAACTCTCCAGCTCCTGTAGATGTTTGCTCTTACAAGCTTATGCCTAAAGTTTCCCTAGCAGACCAGTTAGGGCACATGAGTTCTGCTTGTCCATTATCCCACATGATAATGCTTATCACACAGCAGAATACCAGAAAAATCTAGAAACTTCTTAAGAAAAGGAAAACAGCAATGAAAGACGAAGCACAGAGAGCAATATATAGTCATAGATTGGAAAGCACCATTTTAAAATGGAAAGATTATTTATCACACTAACACTGTAATTACAATGCAGTTTTTGTAGAACAATTACTATTTTGGTCAAGTGATACATCATAGGCCTCACAGTTGAAAGTGACACAAATAATCTAGAGATGTTCCAGTGGAAAACCTTTTCCTGATATCCAACCTAATCCTCCTGTGACCCAGCTTCAGGCCATTCCCTCAGGTCCTGTCACTGCTCACCAGAGTGAAGAGATCAGTGCCTGCCCCCCCAGCTCCCCTCGGGAGTGTGCTGAAGACCACAACGAGATCAACCCTCAGTCTCACCCTTGTGTTATCTGGGACACATTGAGAATTGTGAGAAGAGCTGCTAAAAGGTTGTTCATTACAGCTCTGTAATTTGTTTTCATACAGCCAGGAACACAGATCCAAACCAGCATAAAGCCAGATAAGGCAGCATACATCACGCTACCTTGCACTCTACAATCTGCAACAGATCAAAGTATGTGATGTATGTCAGGCACTGCTTCCCTAGAGACAGACAAAAAGCCATGAGGAAATCAGAGCAGTGTCAGGCCTTATTCCAGTGATCCAGTCTACTCCAAAGTTTCAATTATGCAGAGATTTCTGTCTCTCTGGTTTTGTCTATCAACACACTCAACAATCAGCTACTGCAAGGCTAAGTGTTGCAGACGAGACATGATGCAAACTGAGAGAAAACTTCTTACACTCACAAGGAAACAATAGTTTTTTGTCAGTTGAAAAAAGAACAGAAAAATCAAAGTGACATTAATTTTCCACTCATTGCAACACTGAGCTGCAAAATAACTTTTTGGAAACTGAAGGCAGCTCTCTGGCCCTCACAGTGAGAAGAATGGTGTTATTAAAAGAAGCAGTCTTGCATTTCTCTCTCCTTAAAAAAAGTGCTCTAATGTAGCTGAAAGGGTGTCTGTGCCTCAGTCTTGCTGAAATAACTCTTTATCTCTGACAGGCAGAAAAAAAAGAATTTCCAGAAACCAGAAGTAAAAATGAGTATTTTTGTTATATCTTGCAGTCTCAGCAGAGAATTCTATATTCTTACAGTAAGTTCCTTTTTTTGCTATTGTACAACAGTATGCTTTCATTCTGGCAACTAAAAGGCACAAAACACAATGTTACCTTCCACTAACATTTCATAGCAGGGTTCAGAATCTAGTTTTATAACATACCACACCATTTTTCATTATCATTATCTACCTAAGAATTCCTCTCTTATCAAAAACCCGAGTAAAGAAAGCAGCACTGTATTTTCAGAAAGATAGTTAGCTGTGAAGAGATACAGAAAAAAGTACACAAATCACACACAATACTGCATTACAGTAAACAGGTGAAGAGTGTATGATGGAAAAAGAAAATAAGTGCACTTATGCACTTTATGAATATCTTAATTCCCTTCCCTCTGGAAGCAGCATAAATGCCTCTGTATTCCACTTTGCTCCACAGTGATTTTTCTAATTTGAGTAAACCAAGTAATCTAGAAGGGCTTTTCCATCACACCTGTGAGAAGGTGTCCTCCTTACCCAGTCTGGGATCATGGGTAAGCAGGGAGTTTTAGGAATTAACTCTGCAAAATTCTAGCATTGTTACCTGAATGAAAGAACAATCCTAAATTCTGTACTTATCCTTGTCCCAGATTAAGTTCTTCAAAGAGAGCTTTTGCTCTTCCCCCCTCACCAAATACTAAAGTCACATGTCTGCAGAACTGTGGATCTCCTTTTCACGCCATCATCCTTGACATCCATCATTGACTACTTTTTCCCATTGCAGTAAGAAGCAAGCTGAATTTTAAATGGAAGCCACCAGTATTGGTTAATTCTGTTCCTTACCCTGATTCCAAGCTCCACGTTCTCTCCTCCGTATACTTCCATGCCTTCATCCAGTAATCCAATCTCTTGGAAGTATTCTCTATCCACTATGAAGCATCCAATCAATGCAGGACTTCTGGAAGAATAAACCAGCAGCAACCAAAATTAGCAGATAGATTATGAAGAATTTTATTATTCGGACACAGATTATAGTTACAATTGCCAGGTAAAATGGTGCAGCAAAACAGATTCTTGAGGATGTATTTCTCAAAAAAATTTACATAGCTTTGCCTTCTAATACTCTTAATTCTAAAGTGAAATCACACCATTGAAGGAAAATAGAGTCAAAATTATTTGACACACATATTCAGCAGAGCAGGTAGGATTTCAGGGCTACCTGTGAGATCCAGGAGCCCCAGTTTTGTTTCTGAGGCACCAGCCAGTGTAGTCTCTGTCCTTGCTAAGTCCTCAAGTCTCTTGTCTGTGATAACTGCACAGGACACCTGCTGATGCACAGTTCTGGGTGTTTAGGTAGAAGCCAGGTTCAGCTAGAGCTAAAAAACTTGTGTCTGTAAGCTTATGTAAAAAAAAGAGATTATTTCTTGAATAGATAAGGTCCAGATAAGGTTTTTTTAATACAGAATCAAGAAAAGTCTGCCCTTACCAGCACAGTGTAACATTAGTCCATTGTCCTGAGCCAAGTTTAAACACATTACGTATCTTTATGGGATCAGTAAACTCTATTTATGTCATTGTCTGAACCAAGAAATTTTAACTTTACGGAGCCAATTTTAATAAGGTAAGAGTTCAGCCACAGAGGGTACAATTTTACCTTCATGAGATGCAGTGGAGAAGGATACAGAGTCATTTAGCCTTTTCATTTTTATCCTTCCTTATAATCCACAATGGCAAGAAATAAAATAAAAATGTCTTTTCTGATTATTATGCTGGTATCAGGCACGCTGATAATAACAGGATATTAATTAGCAGTAGGGGGGAAATCATCCTGCTTTTATTGAGGACACTCAAGCTACAGTAAGTGTAGACATCTGCTTTCAAACAAATTATAGGATGTCATAATCACAGACTGTACAATTCTACAGAAATCTATATATTTATGCCTTTAAGTGCTATAGTACCACTTTATAACAATGAAAGACTGTTCCTGATGTATTTATTAATGAAGAAAATAACAGTTAACATCAATACAAAAGTTATGCTTCTTTTATGATAAGGCATTTTTGCTTTTGTTGATGTTTCTAATGTATTTCTCAGAGTACCTGCTTCCCTTTGCTATCATTCTAAAAGCATAATGGAGGCAGGATAGAAACCATTAATAAATACATATGGCTTTGTTTGTTGGTTTGTTTGTTTTAATTATCCAACACACACATGCAGCATATTGCTCTGAATTAAAAAAATGTGCCCGGGAAAGGGCAAGGGAACAAACCTGAACATCCGGTATTCATAAAGGGCATTCACTCCCCAGTCCTCATATAGAACAGAGTTTGGGGGCAAAATGGAAAAGTAGATTTGCTCTTTATTCTGCATTTAAATACTTCTAATTTTAAAAGTCACCATAATAATTAATCTATATAGTTAATCACAGGATCACAGAATGGCTTGGGCTGGGCTGGACCTGGAAGATCGTTTAGTTCCAAACTCCAGCTGTGGGCAGGTACATCTCCAAATTCGTCAGGCTGCTCAGAGCCCCATCCAGCCTGGTCTTGAGCACTTCCAGCGATGGGGCAGCCACAACTACTTTGGACAACTTGTGCCAGGGCCTCATCACCCTTACGGGAAAGAATTTCCTCCTAAGATCTATTCTAACCCTGCCCTCTGCCACTTTAGAGCCATTCCCACTTACTCTATCACTACCTACTTTAGTCCCTTACCAGCTCTCCTGGTAGCACCCTTTAGGTACTGGAAGGTGCTATAAATCTCCCTGGAGCCTTTTTTTCTCCAGGCTGAACAACCCCAACTCTCTCAGCCTGTCTTCACAGCAATGTTTTTATAGCATTAATAGAGTTCATTACCAGAGATAACCATTTCTAATGATGTGGAAATTATCACTCCTTTTACATATGTCTGTGGCAAACCCGTTAATTTTTATCTCCTGCTTTCCAATTCTAGGTGCTGTTAATGGGTCAGCACAGTTCAGACTGTGTTAAGCTGAGAGCTCCTGAGAAAAGTGCTTGCCTCTAAAGACAGAGCTATGGGATGAAAAAATAGTTGCCACTGCTATTTGAGGTTCTGCTTTCCAGCTGGTGAAAACAGTGTTCACACCTTCTTTCTGCAGGCAGCTAGAGCTCAGGTACCAGTGCCCTCCTTGGAATGGATGCACCTCTACAAGAAAGGCCTGCAATCTCAGCAGAGCTGCTGAGTGGGTTCAGAGGCAACTACTCCCCTCTCTGAGACAAAGGTATTGTTCTGTACCAGCCTAACAACGCTCTAGACACGATAAGAAAGATTGTCCCAAAGCAAGGATCAATACAGCCTTTGCTCACACAGTGTCAGTGAGCACACACGAACTCCTAGGACACAGCTGTAAAGCTGTGACAGCATTACAAAGAACACAGCTGCCAGATCAGCTCTGTTTATGCAATCTATCTGCAAAGAGAATTCCACTTGTGGCCCGTTAGCACTAAATTAGCCGACAAGACATTTGGAGTAAGCAGCGCTGTTGAGCATTCCTTTCTACCGTTCCACTTTGGCAGGAAACCTATTTTAAAAGATCTACTGAAAACAAGAGTTTCCTTTAAAAACTGTTAAAAAAACCTACCAAAAACAAGAGTTTTCTTAATGACTGTGTAGGGGTCAAGGACAAAAGTTGAAGAGGACAGCTCAAGGACATTTAACAATTTTTAGTTCACAGTCATTAAAACCTATTACAGAGCTGAGCCCACTCACACCTTGCCACGCCAAGGGGAGCATTTCCAATGACAGTCTATCCACAGTTACCTTATTGGAGCAGTTGTGTTCTCCAGTTTCCACCAGGACTTAGGAGGGTTCAGATACCGGCACCACAGCTCCCAGTCAAAACCCTGGGCTGAGAGGGGATACTCCTCTATTTCAAAATTGTCATACTTAATGTTATCAAATGATGGAGAAATTACTCTTTTTCTGTTTTCTTTTATCCTGGTGAGCGCTGGTTCAGCCCTGAAAAAAAAAATAAATAAAGAGAAGTGTGAACATCAATAAAAGCGTAGCACTTATTAAATCATAGAGCAGTTTGGGTTGGAATGGGCCTTTAAAGATTATTTAGTCCACTCACCAAATAAAGAGCAGTGTATGCTGTATTTTTCAGAAGGAGCAAAATCTAAAGCTGTTTCCAGTTCAGAGGCCCTCTGCTTTAGGATGGAGTTTTGACAGTGCAGGATTTTGGCCCAAAATAACACAGTGCAATATTTTCTCTAGGATGCCCTATTGTTAACCTTGATTTTAGCTGGTGGATGGAAGAAATGAGTATCTGCATATCATAGAACATTTATACCCCTGCTACCAAGTAACGATAACTTCAGGCTCTCAACATTATCAAGGACATCAAGATCAGAGTTAATAATAGATCTATCCTAGGGACAGAAGTTCCTGCCTTTTTACCATCATTTTTACTTAAGAGGCCAGAGATATTAAATCCAGACTGAACAAGTTAAAATACATTATTTTAGTTATATTTACTTTTGCAGAGTGGCCAAAATAACACCTCTTTCTTTACACTGCAGAACATACAAGAAACATAATATTTTTAATGAAAAGAAGATATATTTGCCCTCATGGGAAAAGGGCTACACTATTGGAGGAGGTTTTTAACCTGCAGTTTTCCAATATGATTTAAATACACTATAATAAGGTCAGCAGAAAACTCAAACCATAAAAACGGATCTAGATCATGTTACACAGCACAAACATACTGTTCATGCGTGTATTCATGATTATGTCTGAATCTCCTTAAAAAAGCTCAGAATGCTAACTCACCCACTATCTGCAAGAGAAATGCCAGTCAGTTATTTAACCCCAGTGCTTGAACAGGTCCCTGGGTCAGAAAAAATTCAAGGAGGCACATACCATCCCACATTGAATTCCACGTGGGCGTCAAAGAGAGCGACGACCGGTGCTGTGGCTGCTCTCCAGCCGCTAACCCGAGAGCGGATCAGCCCTTCCTGCTTGCTGTGCCTCACCACCTTGATGAAACCAGGCTTGTGGGCATTCACTTCATCAACATACTTCTGGAGCTTCTCCTTGAGTTCTTCTGTAGAAGGGAAAGAATTAGGTGTTAACACAAAGTGTCAGCTCGACAAGATGTAAAAATCTGTTCTTTCAGCAAAACAGGAGCTGTCTTCACACAGCTGCTAAGAATTCACAAATAGTCAGTCTAAAAGGAGGTGAACAAAAAGGAGAAGGACCATGAATTATACAGCAATAAAAAAAAATTCGGATGCAACTATTCAGCCTACATGACTGACATCATAACCCTGGCACTATTTAACATGCCACAAAATAAAGTGCCATAGCTACATGAGAGCATATTATGTTACTGTGACAACAAACAAGACAACTGTCTTATGTTTCCAGAAAACAATATGCCCAAGCATTGTTCATGAACCTTCTCTACCAATATTTCAACAAAAAAAGAAAGGAAGCATAAAATGAATTATTTTTCCTCTTTCCATTTTTATTTCTCAACTTCAACAACTGTTTTTTGTCTCGTCTAAAAACTTTCATGACTTTTGCTCTTAGTAGAGCAGCCAGGAAAGGTTCTGGAGAAGAATCATTCCTAATTAAAACATAATAACACTTAGATCAACAGCTATTATATCTCTGGTTTAAAGACCACTGCATGAGAAAATGCAATATATAGAGTTGAAATATTGTGTTCACTACTATTGTTAACTGAAAGCACGGTTCACTGTTCTTTATTAGCATTCCTGTGTTCTATTTACATTATGATATCACTCACAGTTCCCTTTGGAACATTAAGTTCCCTTTATTCTGAATCTCTCCACAAATCCAGCAATGTCTTTGCAAGCCACTTAACTTCTCTGGGGGAACAAGATCCCCAGGGAAGTGGTCACAGCACCAAGCCTGTCTGAGCTCAGGAAGTGTTTGGACAATGCTTGCAGTCACATTCTCATGTGATTCCTGGGTGTCCTGCATCGAGCCCAGGCAGCTTCTGAAACCATCAGCCTTCCACTCTGAGAACTGGTCCCCTCAAACACATCCAGACAACAGGCACACCAGAAAGGTTAATACCACGGAAAATTAAAAGCAAGCACACTTTATGAGCCACATTAAATGTTCATCCTTGGAAAGGAGGTGGATGTGCCCTCTCTTGAGCTGACAAAGAGGAACCGAGCTGGTGAAGTACAAAGATTCCTTAAATTAATCCCTGTTTGTAAAGGCTCTTGGATAGCCACCAGGTGCAATGCCTGTGCAGTGGTTCCTCAGGTGCTGCAGGTCTGTTCATGCCACACACCTTTGTGTCAATGAACTCTGCATAAAGTGACAGAATACCACAGAAAAGTGCTGATACTTACAGTCTTCATAAAAACAAGAATTAAAAAGAAATGTCTGCTTATGACGTCCATCACAGCATTTAAACTGCAGCAATATTTTAGGAATTGATTGGATATATTCCCAGAATTTTTGACATTTCATTGCCAATATCCATTCAATTTGTTTGTCTGTGACTGCATCACCTGGAATAAACAATATGAGCCACTTACACACATAGCATAGAGCACTATTCTATTTTGTATTAGACTTGCTGCTTATTGATCAACACACTTTTCTCCTTTACAAAGTAAAAAAAACCCTCCCATTAATTTCTATCATGCTTGTGCCAAACCACATGTTCTTATTGTTCATCCCCTAACACACAGAGATTTGTAGCAAGCTCAGAACTATCAAACCAACCACTAGCTAACAGCACATTAAATTGAAAAGAAGACATTTATGTTACTGTAATTCTGTGCACCTAAAAATAGTACAAACCCATTCTCTATTCCCAAAATGCAACACTGCGGAGGGTGAATATCAAAACACGAAGATCAAAGCTTTGTTCTCGGTGTAAGTGGCTGCTCACAGCTTTGCGATGCCGGGGAGCTTTATTTGCCACAACAATGCAGCAGCACCACTGAGGATAAAACATGTCAAAGGAAAGCAGGCTCTAATCAAGGACTCAGAAATCAGTAGCCTTCATGGAGTCATTGTTCTCTCAATCACTCCATTTCAGTAAGTGGGCTATTCTTACTCCTGTCTTATACTTTTCCTATTGTGGACTGACTTTAGAAGCTTGAGTAAACACAAAATCTATTTCATAGCTAGGTGTAGTATGGAAACAGATGGAAATGGAACAGAACCCAAACCTTGGCTTGCCACCAGCATGACTTCAGCTGCACATTAGAGCTGTGACATTTACTAGGCAGCACACACTTCTGATTTTCTTGTTACAGTGCAGCTCTTTGCAAGTGAAGTGAATGGTCTGAGAGTATCTCAGGGGAACCTTGGAGGCTGACCCGTGGCCAGTGAGTAGGGAGCAACCATCCCCAGGACTTCAGGATCACTTCAGGAGGTGGTGGAAATTGCTGCTTTTTACCTAATCAACACTGGCCTACAAGCAGTGACTTACCCTGCATCATGTCCACAGGAGACAGAGCAGTATTTTGCAGTCAGGCACTTTCTGGCCTTTGTTATTTAAAACAGATCAGCTTTACTTTGCAAAGGCAGAGTGCTGAGCAGAGCATTATGTTCACCCTTTGTCTTACAAAACCTACTGGGCAGATTCTCCCAGGAGAAAAGATAAGGCTGTGAAAAAAAATGTATCGTTTTCATTCAGCCATAGGACAGAGAAGACATGTAAATGAAGCTTAAAAAGTCACAAATTCGGAAAGAACTTTAAAGATGCCCTAGCAAAATAGTTGAGTCAGTTTTTTCCTCATGCCTTCCACGTCTTCTTGAGTTTTACATGAGAAATCTGAGTTCAATTGTATTTGACAGTTTTAGAACACCCAGCCCAACTGGCCTGAATGATGGGACTCTCCCCCCAGAACTATTCATACACTTTGCTATGACACTGATGGTCTTCAGCAATATAATTTTAACCCATGTTCTTTTTTTTTCCACTTCAAGATATGTTGCCTGAATAATAAACAGTCCTTTTCATTAATTATTATGCTTCAGTGCTTTATGCCACCATAGGGAGAAGACAGGGAATAAGCAAATGTGTCATCTTCAATACACTGTTGATTCAGGGTCTAATTATGGAAACAAACAGGCTTATAAAGATAGATGCATTTGCCTTTCAGTGCAGAATGTCTCAAATAAGGACTCAATTTGACTAAGCTGAATGAGGATCTGAAATTGGAATGAAAGAGCAGCCATATACAGAATGGGAAAATGGCACTAGGAAATGTTGCACTCCACCACCTGTCTCTATATGGTACAGATTTGTGGAGAGCACAGCACAACTCTCCTCACAAATGTATAAAACGTAATTAGCATGCCATAATTATGTTTAATATTAACATAATTAAGTTCAAACACTTCTAAGAGGTTGTTTGTTTGTTTTTAACAAATTGACAAAGATTTTGTTCATCAAGTTCCCCTACTCAGTATGACAAAGCAATGGTAAGGAATTCACACAACTTTGCCTTCTTAGGAAGCAGCAGAAGCTGGACAGGATGGAGCAAGGAGCATGAGGACTTAGAAGGCAACAGCCATCCCACTTTCTCAAAAGGAAAACCATTTACAGATCATGCTCTTCATCCAGTTGCAGGGAGTGGCCTCTCTTTTGTAAGCCTCTGCCCTCCCTAAATTGAGAAGTGACCAGACTCAAGGCTCAGTGATGTCAGGTGCCTTAGCCCCTCACACCAGTGTCCCACAAGCAGCTGTGGGTCTGTCCCCAGACTTCAAATTACAAAGTAATTGATACAAACAGCATTGTCATAAATAACAAATTACTGCCTCACAGTCACAGAGAAGGAGCTTAAAGAACAGCCAATTAAGGCTCACTTTCAGTAACTTTCATGCTTTAACATACTCCCACTCTGAGTGCTTAAATGAGCTCATGTCTCTCAGAACAACCACGTTTATGAAGACCCACACTATGCTTGGCTGAGACAGATGCATTTTACTGACCTTTTTCTTAGCTGTAAGTTTGCCAACAGAGCTAAAATAACAATATATAAATAAAATAACACTCATAACACTCTGCATTTTCCAAAGCCTAAGGGCCCCTGCTGTCTTTGGCCCAGCAATGCATGCTGCATGTTACTGCCATCTCTGCAAACCCTGTGCTTTTACCTTTAGGGAAATACTTACTCCCTTGTCAAGGGCCCAGGAATTACCATATCCCTCTTTACCTTGGCACAAACATGGCTCCCTTTACTGTGAAGGGAAAGAATTACTTTTCAATACAGAATGGGGTTTAACTTAACAATTGGCATCCCTGTGCCAGAAACTGTGGATTGACACATTATATGAAAGCAGTAAAATCCTGCCAATTCATTATTTTCTCTCTGCGTGTTCACTGAGCTGCCTAGAAGGCACAGTCTGGTCCCCAGGTAAAGAAAACTGTTGGATATTTTCTTGGATCATAAAGGCAAATCATTACAGCACCTGCAAGAATACAGCAGGAGCTAATGCCTGGATTTGGAGCCAAGAGACCACTGGTCAGCTTGCTTCTGGCAAGGATCCAGAGCCTTCCTGAATTCCCTGTGCAGCAGGTCAGAACGGGATCCACTGCCCTGCAGGGAGGCAGAACAGCCACCTGGCACAGCCCAAGAATCCATTTCACCACGAGGGCTGCTGCCACCCTGGGAGCATCTGGCTCATCAGGTACACCTTGCTTCTGCATGAAAGACCAGCAAATCGGCAAAAAGACAGAATTCACACAAGCCAATTCATTTAAAACCAAGATTTTTCCATCTTCTTTACCTGATTATTTTTGGCTCTAACTCTTAGGAACAGGAAGAGCTGCTTTTCCAACTTTAACAATTTTAACATGTATTAACACAGCTAATTTACTTTCTAGCAAATAAAGGAAGCCTGTTATAATAGATTTGCTGCAAAACCCCTCCTCTCTTCCCCCTCAGCCCCTCTGTGGGCAACCAACCTGAATTCATGTAATAACTTGAATTCATGGCGGCAGCTAGGCATGTAAGAGAACCTGTTTTGCTGCACTTTATCTAATAGGATAAGTGGATTATGTCACTTATTTCATATGCAGCTCAGTGCTTCATCATTTTTATTTTTCTTACCTCTGGTCCCTTATCTTTCATGCTCAAGTGATCACCTCTCATCTCTGTAGCAGAAGCAGATAATTCCAAATGGAAAATATTTATAACCAGATAGAGGCATGTCATTTGTAATGCACATGTGTATAGAGAATGTCTGCAACAGAGGGTAACAATGCACAAGCAGATAAGGAGGGCCTACTGTGCACACGTATTTAATAACCCCGAGTTATCAGGTAATAGATAAACCACCCAGGGGAAATTACCAATGTGATGCAAGGAATTGATCTGGACAGACCTCAAAACCAAAAAAGCAGTGTAGATCTTCTCCTCCACTCCCATACCTAACTTGTACTGTTGACAGAGATGCATAGTATAATCTCAGAAGTTCAGGCTATCCACATGTAAAGATAGAGAGTGTAATGAACTTTCACAGTCACAACCTTTGCATTCAGCAAGCCAAAGTCTTCGCTGCTGTCAGACCTCCTCAGGTCTATTAAGATAAATTGCCTACAACAATCCATTCCAGCTCACATCTTGGACTGCAAGCCAAGGGTTTCTTTACTCTAGCACATGAACAGCACCCTTCTCCCACAATAAAAGCAGGAAAAAAATGCATTTCCCCTCTCAACCCCTACACACACACTCTTTCAACTGCCCAGGAGAATATAGGATGGAGGAATAAGAAGGGGTTTGAGAGGGGCTCGATCTGTTCTCAGCTCGTCCACAAACATCTCTATGCATGGAAGGAGTTCAGGTGGGCATTTCACTGAATCTTCTTGTAAAGTTCCGGGAATCTGACAGCAAAAGGACAACATACAGCAAATAAATCCACTTCAAAACAGCAATTAAACAGCTCCCAACAAAAAACAGGCTTTGCAGACGAAATCTGTGCCCACAACTCTTCCTTGAGCCATCTAGCAGACATGTTCAGTAGTTGGGTTCATTTTGGATTTTTTCTGAATGATGTATAGATCCAATCCTACCTATGAAAATGGTATACCACCCTTCAGATCATTAAATCCTATCTAGAAATACTGCTGTGTCTTAATAAATCCCAAAAGTATGGAAAGAACCATGAAAATGATCTTTTGGAAACTCTGACAGGTGAACGCAGTGTTATGGAGGAGGGGGGTAGAGAAGAAAGAAATATTACAGCTGTTATTTTTTGTTACTACTAATCTTTTGGGTTAATGTCTTTATTATAAGGGCTGTAACTCCCTTTTATTTCCCTTCTATGATTTATTGAGTATTATTTAAGACAGCACTCAATTCCTGTACGGTGCATCCCATCAGAAGTACGATGGAGCCCACATTCTAGCAGCAGTCTCCCAACACTTTTCAAGACAGAGACATAAATTGAGATGCCAGATGAATCTGCAAGGTCCCACCAGAATTTACAGAAGGGGAGGAATAGAACCTGGACCTCCCAAATCCCAGGGTGGCACATTATGACTGCACAATTTCCCTAAGGCTGTGATTCTGCATTCTGAGCTGTGGCCCCTATGGAGCCCCGAGAGCTCTGTGCAGAGTNACCCGCGCCCGGCAGTTTCTCCCGGCTGCTGGATGCACTTAAAGCTACAGGACCACATTTCTAAGCACATATGCAAACGATAGGGAATACAAGTATCATAACATCACCCCAAGACACATTGCAGCAAAGGAGCTGAACACTGCCCTTCCATCCCAGCAACAACAGGAGACTCACGCTTCTCTCTGAGTACAGAGCACAGCTCACTAAAGGGAAGTGTTAACATTTAGAGAGGAAAAGAAAACAAATTTACTCTCAGGTGAACATTCAGGCTCTTTAAGAGGCAAGGCTGAACTAACAAAAAAAGCACAAAATTTCTTTTCTTAGACTGTCAGTCAGGTGTGCACACATGGAACATGCAAACACAGCTGAACAAGGAACGGGGACTGTCCAAGCACTGCCACCAGCTGCCACCAGCTACACAGACACCACAGGGACAGAGGCTGCCATGTAGCTCTTCAGGGCAATACCTAGGATCCTAGAGAGGTGCTTATATTTCAAAGTATCTTTAAACACAGACCTAATTATATAATCTTAATGGCTCCACTTGATGTACAGATTGCTGGATGCTTGAATTAATCTCAGCAGGAGCACTATCCCACTCCAGCTTTCAGTGCATGACTGCTTCCCATTTAGGGACTGTTACTGGATGGATCACAGCTACAAAAATGTGATCACAACAATAAGGGCAGGAATAATCACTATTGCTGAAATCACATCTGATGCAAGAAGCACTTCTGATGTTTATTTGGGTGCAATAGTTTCAGAACGGGGCCGTAAAGTGAGATGCACGCAAGCACCAAGAGCAGGCATTAGAGCTGGCACAGTGATACAATACACTGCTGGAATAACCTCAGCCAAAACTGTGAGTTCATCATTTCATTCCTTGGTGTTCCTGGATTCATCTGTAAAATGACCTTTAAATGTTAAAAGAAGTGCTTGAGAGATGTATTCGAGTCCCAGCTGTTTACAGTAATCTAAGTGGCACTTTTTTCTTTTTCAATATACAGCATTTAATTCTAATCTATTTCTTGGATGTGCATGGAAGAGAAAAATCACTATTCAGAAAAGAAACTAAATGCCTGAATAGAGCCAGATCAGATTGTATAAATCAAGAAAAATACAATTTAAAGAGCACATTAGAAATCTCTGTACTTTCATAACCAAAAGATGCAGCAAGCTGCTCACTGTACTGTAAACTTGATAAATAATCATGGCTCCAAAAAACAGCATGACAACTCATGTTATGATAACAGATTCATAAGGAAAAAAACCCTGCCAATTAAAACACAATAGCCCAAGTGTAACTACTTTATTTCTGGAGCAGATTCTGAAGAAATTAGTCACATAAGTTGCATTAACAATGGAATATGCAAATACCCAGTTAGAACAGTATGAAACAGAGCTGCTAATACTCCTCTGGATGAAACCTCTCTCTAACAGCTGGGAACAGGACTATAAAAGGAAGAGGAAATGGAAAGCAATCACAGAATACTTGTTGGAAGGGGACCTCTGCAATCCAATCTTTAACTCAAAGCAGATCCAAGTAAACAGTATGAAGTAATGTTCACTGTTAAATAGTTATTTAAAAGAATGACAGAGAGCATTAAAAGACAGGTTTTGATTTTAATAAATACCATTTAGTCTTGCATGGCAGGCTGATTTTTATTAAAATCTTACTTTACATCAGAAATTATAATCTAACTTTATATTTGTTGCATAGAATCGCTTTCCTGGGAGCAAGCCAGCAGCTCTCATGCACAAAACCTGATGATAGTATGAAAGTATCCTTGAGGGTCAGGACAGCAATAACAATGACTATTTCACAGTGCCTTTTTCTTTAACCTTGCCCAAATATAAAGTAACATTTGGCAACTTTTGATTGAATGACTCTTACTGTACTAGACAATTCCTACACATCAGATGCAAAATGTTCAGTCCATATTCCAAGCCAGAAAGATTAATTTCTTGGCTACCTGTGATCATGTTGTGTGTGACCTGCTATTATCTTCTCCTTTCAAAGGCCACTTGCAGAAGAATGCAATTCACACAGCAATAGCAACACAGCACCCAATCCACCAGGGAGAAATACAACCTGCCTGGGCAGGAGGGCTCTTTTCAGCAGATGGGATTAGTTCACAAAAAGGACTTGTTTTTATATCAGCAGAGCTACAGCCACACAAGATGTTCCTTAGAATAAAAATAAAAGCAAATTATTCCAGTATGAGCAATTTTTGATTGTTATTCTAATGGCTAATACATCTCTGGCAACACAAACAGACTAGATCAGGTAATACCACTTAAAGGTAAAAATTTTACATGTGAAATTCTGGAGTCACTGACGTCAATAAGAACTTTTCAGAAAAGTTCTGAAGATACAAAAATATAGAAAAATATAAAGCTATTATATACCCAGGGCCCAAATGCAACATCACACATGATGTCATTGGAAGTGCAAGTTACAATCACCCCTTGTGAAAGTCAGCTCTCACATATGCCCTCTTATTTTATCACACAGTCCCGAAAAGTTCTGCCCAGCACAATTTATTACCTTGCACAGCCATCAAATCCTGCTCACCTGGCATAAAGACAAGGAGCAGGACCTGCCCCATCACCCACCAAGCGAGCAGAGCTGCCTCCAGAGGGCTCTTCCACTACAGCCCTTCGAGGAATGTCACCTCAGTGACACTGCCAAGTTCATTTGGGACAGCCTGGGAGGCAGCTACTGTGCTGTACGAGCCATGGCTTTTAATTCACATCATTTTGAAGAACCTGGAAGTTACAACTGCTCATTTTTGAAACTTCCTAGAGTATGGACAAAATCCAAATGGTTTTTACACCTGTAAAGCCCCCATTCAAATCAGAAATTATTTTGTTTGAATACCACAAGAGCCACAGGATTTGTTTCCATCTAAAGATAGAAACTGGTTTTTTGGAAGAATAGACTATGAACATTTTGAAATTAAAGCAACAAATTCTGGCTTGCTTCTTTCCCAGCATATTTGCTTACTCCTTAGGAATATCACAGTGCTGGGACTGTGCCATTTGGTAGCTGTGGAAAATCTCTAAATCCAGCACATATGATCTCCAAGAAAACTGCTTATTATACTACTGTATCATCCACTGCTTCCTAAAAATCCTGAACTCCAAGTCTTAAGAGAGCACAATACCACAGAAATTGTATCCTTAGATTAAATATATCAGCATGCAACAAACTAGTCCATGACTTTCATCAGTTATTATTGAAAATGTCTCCATAGGCACCTAATCACAATCAACCCATTATTTTTAAAGAAAGGTCTGGGAGTTAATTGTTATATTACAATTGTTCATGCCCTGCCTTTTTGAATCAGAAACATGTGATGGACAGGAGCAGCAATCCTTATGTTTTTGGGGAAAAAAAAAAGGCTAGGTATTAAAAATGACCCAGGCAGTAACTTGAACTAAAATTGATCGTACCTTTTCCATTCACAACACAAGAAAAGCATTGCTACTAGCATCCGATTGCAGTCTGGGGAAGACTTGGTTAAATCCTGTGTAATTGGGAGTATGTTATTTTAAAAGTAAAAGTATGTTAATCTGGCTATTAGTATGTCTCCCAGCAGGGTGGAAACCTTGCTTGTACAAAACATGCACACACAAGAACACACACCAGCCCTGCCTTTCCTGCTCGCTAGAAGCAACTGGCTGCAGTGTCAATATTTTTTTACCTTATAAGCAGTAAAAGAGTATTTTCACTGTGCTGGGGTTGGACAGAATTTCACCAGCTCCTGCACTCGCTCCTGGATTTACACCCCAGTGAGCAACTGGAGGCTCAGGGGCTGGGCTGCCCCAGGTTTGTGCTTTACTCTGCAGATGGCTGGAATTTCCAGGGAAGGACAGCACCTGCTCCAGACTACGGGCACAGGCTGGGCTACCAGTTCAAGTTCTTTTCTTGTCAGCAAAAGCAGAGCTGATTGGGCTGGCTGAGAAGGCACAAGGAAACACACAGCAGTTGTTGACCTGCTGCCTGGCATTCCACAGGTTCCTCTCTCTGGATCGGTCATGCATCGACACCCGGCACTGCCGAGCACAGCAGCTCCTGGGATGCCGAGGGCAAAGGGTCACAGAAAATGGACTGAAATCAAAAACACCACCTGGACACTGAAATGCCTCACATCTTGGGAGATCCCACTAAAGAAAAGTTCCACAGGTGGAGATTATGCTTAAATTTAACAAAAACATTCAAAAAGCTTCTTACTTAATTTTTTTCATTAAATATTGGGCTAAAAAGAGTCAAAGAGAATATTGTTGAATTACAGTGTCTCCTGCTAATATTTAGATATATTACACCAGCTTTGTTCAACATTTGTGTTCTGGCAGAATTTACAATAATTGCAGTTTCTTTCCTTTCTCCTTTCTTCTTTTTTTGTCACTTAATTTTAGCCCTTCAGAATTTACCTTCTGAAGCAATGCTTGAACACCTGTGGTCAAAGCAGAGAGACTCGTGGGACCCATCAGTCACTGCCCATTAAGGACAACTCAGGATGTGTGAAATTGATGGTTCATGTGGAAAACTATGCACATGGGCACTTGTATCCAGGCCCTCCCCCACCACATTTTTCAAATGGCTTCATTTTCTCAGTAAATGCAGCAAATTTAAATGACTTCCATAAGAGCTCCCAGCTTAATTTTTACTGACATTATTACTTTTATACACATTATACTTCAGAATCCTGACATTTATATAAAATATTACTTGGGAATTTTAAGGGGTTTTTTTCTAGAACATTTTTCTATGAAGGACTGTTAGCATTAAGTACTGCCTGTATCTCATTTAGCCAGCCATGCTGTAGTGTGTAGCACTGCAGAAAACCTACCAGACTCCATTTATTATAGATTTCCAAAGGCTTGAAACTACCTCCTATCCAATTCTTCCAGTATCCCATTTGACCTTTCACTGTGAATAATGATTTTGCCCAGATACAGGCTAATTTCCTTGGAATGGGTTTTTATTTGCAATGATTTGCAATTTGATCTGCAGCATATCCACATTTTTCAGAATAGTTACTGCCTGACTTCTCAGATTTAAACCTTTTAACATCTTCAAAAGAACTCTTCCTCAACAGCTAAATTTGTAATGAAATTCCATGATTAAATTCTCTCCATCTATGAGCATAAAATTTCTACCTTGTCTGCATACTGCAATATGTTGCATTGAAGACAACTTCGGACTGGGTAATGATCTCATTTTTCTGCATGGCATTCATCTTGGTTAACCTCAGAGGGTTTATACAGCTATATTCTTATTATTATGTCACAGGAGGAGGTTGCTCCCAAGGGTACTAAGCTCAGAGTCATAATTAATATCCAAACCTTAAAAATCCCAAGCAGCATTTATTCCACAGAACAATAGCAAGAAGCTTCTTGAGGTGTGTGTGATGCTTCCACCTCCAAGGCTCCCACATCACCCCCACGTTCTAAACCTGCTCCATGTTAAGCTAAAAATGTGTAAATTGTACCCTGCATAGCAAACACTGCGATCCTACAGATGCTGAAAGTGTTAAGTGGCCCAAACAAACAAGAATTAATTTCTTTTATCTTCTGTATAGGTAATCCATACATACAAGTATGCTTAAAGCAAGGTTCTGTTTATGGAAACAAGACTAATGTTATTTTTACAATTATGTTAAATACTAACTTTTTGATATCATAGCAGCACCAGATGCATAATCCAGCATTTTTCACAGAGGAGTTTGACATAAACAAAAAATCCAATGTGACCACTTGCATTCTGCACAGCATTTCCACCTGAGATGTTGATAGATTCCCCAGTAGAATTGCTTGCAAAGCTGTTGTCAAAGGAACTGGGAGGGTTTGCTACCTGAGCTACCATAGCAGCTAATGTGAAGAACCTGAGTCAGATACTGCAATTCCAGTTAGGGAAGTCAACCAGGAAATAAGTAACTTCAGTAAAGGCTGTAAACATAAGACAAAATGCCTGAAGAGGCAAAAATAGGTGGGTGCAGTTCAAATGCTACAAACTGGAGACTAATCCATGTTCCTGTCTTTCACCTCAGACAAACCAGGGTGATTAAAAACACAGAGAGCCAGTAGGTTTTCTAACATCTCTTTGAAAAACAAGGCAAGTGAGGGGCTTTTTTCCTATTTTTATTGCCATCCAGAAGAACAGAAAACCCCAAACCTACAGCAAAAGCAAATAACTTTCTGAAAAGCAAAAAGACTACCAACTCCTAGTTGGTAAGAAGTTAGTCTTTTTGCTAAGCTGCACATGAAAGCTTATGTCAAGAGTTCCTTTTTTAATTTGCTTTGTGAGTGAATCTTCTCGGTAGCTAAAAAGCAAACACTGTGTGTGTTAATTGGAAGCATTTGTGAAAACTAATTAAAATTGCTGTGCTGCAATCGTGCGTCAGAAAATGTTTTTTGTATCAAATCCTAATAAAGATTTGTTCTTCTTGTACATGCCTTGTTTAATCCCTTCAGGTAGATAAACAAAGAATGCATCAGTCGTATCTTAGTAAAGAGAGGGAGTCAATCTAAAGACATTAATTAGGGAGCATGGTACAAATTATCCCTGGATAAAACTCAAATAAGGGGATGTGTGTCCTTTCAATACTAAACGATGCCACCACTGTTTCCATGTGACCATTCCCTAATGAATTCATCTCCCCCATCCTTTTACTCTCATCCAGACTATCCTTCCCTAATGATGTGAAATGGACCTGGTATTTGATATGCACTAGCACTCCCAAATCCCTCTGAAACCAGCTGGGATCAAATGTATGTAAAATTTATGAGAAGTCAGATGAGCTACATCTCCATTTTCTCTTAGCTGTATCCACACATAGCATCTATTCTTATCAAACAATGCCTTATTTTTCTCCACCCATCTGCTACTTTGATTTTGGAATTCACTGATCCCACTGGTTTGATTTGCACTGTAGTGAACAAAACCAACAGGAGTACCAGGGCATATCTCTTAAAGGCTCTTCACTGAAATCCTGTCATTCCCTTCACTAAAATCCAGTCATTTTTTCCTCTCTATAAACACTTTGTGTTTCACTACTACAGGACCCACCACCATAAAAACCTCTCTGCCTGAAAGCCTAAAATAGCCACAGCCTTTGTGTTATCGACCATACATGACTGGGATTTGCCACTCAGCCAATCTGTGAAGATTTGGGGGCCTATGAGGATCATCCTGTGAGGATAGGGCACCACAGCTTCCCAGGACAGAGCCACGGGAGCTCCCAGCACAGGGAGCGCTGTGCAGATGTGCTGCCTCTGGAAGCAGCTTGGCTGAACTAATTGGGGCATGGTACAAAATCTCCTGAGCTGCTTCTTACACACTCACCTCAGGTCTACTGTCTTGCAAGTGCAGTGCAAGGCCAATATGGCATTCTTAAAATACTACTAACCATTCTCTTTGAATCTGGATTTTAATAACCACAGTGTTTTAGCCATGTGAGATGTTGCTCTGAAGCTCAATCCTTTTAATGGTTGAAGAAAAGGCACTTTTACAACTCCTTAGCATCTAGCCATCAGAAATAATTCTATGAATTAAGATGACAAGAGCAGCTTTGGTGAGAACTATTCAGCATCTGAATTAAACAAATACAGTTGGTGAGGCTCAGCTGGGCTCATAAATCAAAAGTGATTATGTTCACATGCAAAAATGCAGTCAACATTTTTTAAAGTTTTAACCTCGTATTTTTGGCTTAAATTTCCAGTCACCTTAAATCTTTTTAACTAGTGTAACAAAGATATTACTGAGGTTGGAGATTTTGAAACCTAACTGGACATGGTCTTGGGCAACTTGCTCTAGCTGACCCAGCTTTGAGCAGGTGGGTGGGACAGGAAGGTCTTCAGGGGCCACTTCTCACCTCAGCCACTCTGTGACAGAGTTCACACCTGCCTGGGAGATGATGCATTCATTTCTTTTGATGCACACCTATCTTCTGATAAAATAAACAAGCAGACACAGAACAAATTACAACACTGAGTAGAAGGTCTGAGAGCAGTACAGGAACGGGGATGTGAGTGATTCAGCCCTTCTGTGAGCTTGCAACATCCCGTCATAGTATTCCCGAATCTGATTTTAATAACAGTATTTTTTTCAATGTCATAGATAAAATAAAACCCTGCCAAGAAACTAAGCACGTGTTTCTGACATTGTAAGGTCAATGTTTTTGAAACAGATGTCTGAAACTTGGCTCCTAAGGCCTTGCTCAGGTCATTGAGTAGAAGTTCCCTGCTTTTCACAGATCTGTAAGACTAAATACTACAGCATTCAGCTGAACAAACAGGCTCACCAGTAGTGAAATAATGGGAGTGAGCGTGTTTCACTAATGTTTATGAAACTCTGCCTATCAGTGACCAAGCAAAATTATAAAACACTTCCATTTAAAATCTATATACACAGTTAAAAAATACCAATCAAGCTGAAGCTGTTCTGTGTCACAAGTCTTCCTACAGCAACAGTTTGCTAAAGAAATTGAGCTTTGCAATTACTTGCTTGCAGATGGTAAATGAGAAAGCATTAATGTGAAGGAATCTGGTGATCTTACGCACCACAGGCTGTTGTGCAAAGAACAAGCTGTGAGCATTTTTATGTGTATTCCCCATACATAATTCAAACAGATTGCAGAGCCGGATTGTTTTTCTTTAATAACAGTAATCTCTGTTTAAAAGGACATCTCAAGAAAGATTTATAATGTGGACACAGTCAATGGTTACCAACTACTTTGAGTATTATAACATGAGAGATACCAAAGATATCTCTAGTTCTGCCTATTGGCACAGGAACATTCACAGGACTACTGTTAAGGGCTTTCAGAGGATCTAATTTTTCCATATTTGTTCAGGCCTCATAAAATGTTGAGGTAAGAAATTATTTAGAGTAGAATGAAAATAAACCTACCAAATACAGAGAGAACTTTCTACTGCTGGTTGCAACTCTGCCACCTTCCCTTTCAGCTTCTGAAATATTTTTATGGTGGGTCAGAAACTATAAGAGGTTTCTTTGAATATGAAATCCCTGCCCTGAAAATCCACATGCTGACTAATCAATGAGTGTTTATGAACTTCACCTCAGTGCTCTTCTGTTAAAAGGCCAAAAACAGTTTGACAAATACACCATCAAAGACTGCAGCACCGAACGGACTTTTAAAGATCGGCTGGTCCTTACCCCAACACAGAGAGACCCGTGTTCCAATTAATCCTGACAGAAGTTTGCCTCATCTCCTTTTAAGTTTACTCAGCAAATATTGTCCCAAGCTCTTTACAGATGGATCAAATGAAGCACGCTGTAACGACAAATACTGTAACAGTATATCTAAGTCTGCTGTCTGGCACAGTTAAAAAGCACAACACCCCAAGCCTGCAGTGATTAAATCTAGATATTTGCATTTGAAACCATAAAAATAACTTCCTTCAGACGATGCACTTACAAAAGCCATGAGCCATAAAAAAAAAATGGCACAAAAGACCTAAAACTCTCTCTGCAACTCTCCGCTGTCAAGAACATTCTTTCCTCATAAATCTGAAGACCAATAGCTACCCTTGAGTAACAAGCCCCTTTGAACATTCATAAATATTAACATATTTCTAATGGAAAATTCACTGCAGCAACTTTGCTTTTAGAGTTGGTATTTCAGGATCCCCCTTGGACAGGGGAAATGGGATGGCAGATAGATAGCACTATCTCCCATCACCAAGCTGGAAGAGAATCCTCCCATGAGCAATACTGAATAGTCACACCAGCAGCCTGTGGGGGGATGATAGCTTTAACAATTTGGCAAGACAGATATCTGGCTCCAAACCCCACACAGTCATCAGTAACATTTTAAAAACAGCTTTTATACAGAACACGGAAAAACCATCCAAATTTGCTCACTGCCAAATCACTTGAACACAATCAAAAAAAGAGCAAAGAACTGCTTTGAGAAAAAACAGGTCAAATACTAAATTGCAGGAGAAGGGAATACAGGGAAGGGGTTAGGATATAAAGCCATCAACTTCAATAAAAGGAGGGGGGAAATCATTTAAGACTTAAAAGCTAACCTAGGAAAACATCAAATATATCAAATCCCACCAAGGACAACTGATTCAGGGAAAAGTATTTCACAGCCCTTCAAAAAAAAAAAATCAATATTCACTAAAGTCAGCTGATTAAGAATGAAAGTGACCTACCATCTCAGAAAACTGTTCAGTAATTTGCACGGACTTCCCTTTCAAAAAAAAATTAATTTGGTTATTTCCTACATTCTTAATTATTTTAAAAGGAATAAGATGACAGGAATTTGTAACTTGTAATTTGTAACATAAATGTTCCAGACAGTTTTCACAGTTCTTAGAGTTCCCTGGATTTTTTTTAATCTGCATATCAAATCTGTGATAAATTATCACTCTGTTTATGGAAGCCAAGAGATTGAAGTCATTGTTCATAATTCTGGTACCATATGATACAAATAATTTCATGGAATGTAATGGCATCAAGGAGGATGGGATCCATTATGTGTCTAACTGCTGAATAGCACCTTAACCAAGGAACACCTCCCTGTTTCCATGTGGGAGCTTACAAAATAACATAAATCACACCACTAGAGCAGGCTTACAGTATACACAACTGGCTGCATGATTAGGGTGACACAGTGTTCAGTCCATAATGCACAAAACAGGACAGTTAAAAGGGTTAGACATTTTTCAAAATGGGGCTAAATTTTAAGTGAGATTTTCTTGAGCAGACTCATTCCCATTTTTGCATCTGTGCCAACAACAGTGCAGTAGCAAAAGAGTTTGCTGGAAGAAGTGCCAAAAAACACATCAAAGAGCCTGGAATCTGATGCCAGGGACAGACCTGAGCAAACAGAGTAATTCCTCAAGTCTTGCACAGCGGAACTGTGATCTGGCACACATTGGAGAGGCATTTCTTTCCTAGGGAGAGAGGCAGAAACACCCTGCATGGCCACACCACCAATCTGCCATCACTCCTGCCTGGTCTGGGAAGGCTCAGCTATTCCAGATCCAGCCCTAGCACTCGTGGTCCTCCTGCTCTGGGGGCACTTCGGTGTGTTCACTCACAGAAACAGACTTTTGTCTCCTGGGAGGGATGGAATGCTTGGAATCAGACTCATGTTTAAGTACATCTTGCAGGGTATTTACAGAGAAATCTGACTAATTTTTTCCAGAAGAATGCCAGACAGAGCATTGGTGGTGTCTCATCCTACCAAAGACACATGGAACTATCAGGCAGCTATGCAGGTTCTCTCAAGATTAACGTACAGTACCTACGGTGACAGGCCAACGATCTGTTCAGTGCTCCCTTCAAAACTGGCTATTTATTCTGTTTAATTCATGTATTTCTCAGCTGTGATTATTCAAGCCCCTTTAGGGATGCTACTGAGCCCTTGGACTGAAGCTCAGCCAACAAGAGTTCTGCTGGTAATAGGATAATGCAAGCAGTTTACTCCCCAATTTCAACAATATCTTTAAGCAAATTATCCAAAACTCACAGAGAACGACCTTCCATTTCTAAAAGGACCCATTAAAAAATAGGAACATATTTATTTTATACTTACTAGTGGTTTTACAGGTCTTTCTCAGTCAGGAAACCACTGAACAAGTAACTGATTACACAGGTAATGGCAAGTGGCATCAAGTTTTGAAAATATAGTACAAAGGCAGAGAAAACACTTTTCCCCTGCTACAGCCAGTTATCTAGATCACAGGAATTCCTACCGTAATGGGTATGTATGGCACAGACAGAAATGCAGTTTCACACTGATAGGAACCTTTAAAAATGACCAGAATCAGAAATCCTCTTAGTCCAGCTGGAGATGGGCAGGCAGGGGAAGTTAAGCCAGCAGAAAGGCTGGTTCTGATAACCAGAGGAACCCACTGAGACTAAAAGATTCTGAGTGTGGAAACTTAATTGAAATAAAACCCATCTCCAGCACACAGAGTTGCTAACTCAGGTTATATCTGGCCTAAGGTAAGTGGTCATTGTTCTGTATTGAATGAATCAGCCCCACTCCTGCTCTGTGAGGATGAGGAAAGCCAGCCACAGTAGCAGTGTAGCAGAGTCCATCTGAAGAGCGCAGCATTTCTCTCGAAAATATTCTATATGAACTCTAAACCACGGGGTGCACACAACACTGTGCAACACCAGAAAAATTCATGCAATTTTTGAAATATGTTTTGTCCTACATCAGAGCCAAGTCTCAATGCATAAGGTCCTGAGAGAGATAAATCACACACCACTGTTTTTCATGATACTTTGATAACTTTGATAATCCAAACCCAGGAAGTCAAACAAACTATTGAACGTGCATCTTCTTTTACAGTTCTACTAAAAAATTCCTCTACTTTCTTTCTTGCTGACCTGAAGTTGATTGAGCTATTATGCAGTAATCCACAGCTGATTAAACTCAGTTTGACATATTCTGAAGCAACAGGCATATTTTTCTAGGGCGCCTTCCATTATACGGAAAGCTGATTAGACCCTTTCTTTCCCCATTTTACTGCATCTAAGTCATCTCTCTCAGTGTTTCAAGTTTAGGGCCATAAAAGGATGGTTAGTTTAACAGACCATTTTATTAATTCACCTTCCCTGAGGTTTTTCTGTTTAGATATTTTAAAAGACCCATGACTTCCTAATTTTGTGCCTTATTGAAGGAGTTGTAAAAAGAATAAATGGCTAACCTATGCAGAGCTTGCAGTCAGAATCACAGATCTCTGAAAGTGACTCAGGCTCAGTTTTGCAATACTCTTTCTGGTAGACTCCATAGGCTCTCAAATGGGTGCTCCAAGGAGCTGAAACTTCTGGTGAGAGCTGACAGGATCAGAGAGGTTCCAGTTCCATCTGTTCGGGAAGACAACACTCTTTCAATGATAAACCATTTCTAATTTGAGGAGATGGCGTGTGAGCTGACTGAACACCACTGAAGGATTGGTAACACTCCCTGGATTAATTATACAATTCCCAGATAATATTTTTCTATGTCACAAGAGAGAATCTACATCACATGGTAGAACATAGCCTGTTAATGAAAAATGAAATCTTGGCAGTCAGCACCTTTCAATATTAGTCCTCAAATTAGAAATAAAACCTAAAAACTTCAGACATTTGGTAAAGATGGAGTGCTGACATAAGCCAAAGGATAAGAAAATCTAAAGGAAAAGAAAAAAGTAAAACAAGCCCTAAAACTTTTAAAGTAGCTGAATAACCCCTTTTTTCCCCCCTTTTGTTTTTAAAAGTAATTTTCAACTGAGAGCTTTTGTGTATCTAATCTTGTTCTTTAGATTTAATATCACGCTTTGATTAATCTCAGCATCATTTTGAAAAAGGCAGCACACCAGCACCAAGAGCTGTCTGTGATGGAAGCTTGAACACTAAAATTATTGTACCGTTCTCACCTCAGGGACTACGAGTGCACACCTGCAAAACCAACAGAAAATCCCATTCTGCAGTGTGCAGCAAAACAGTAATTTTGACTGCTTTAAACTGGATTTACTGATCTGTGTCCTGCAGAAGGGCTCATGCCCACACGAGGTCTGAAGCTTTGTAGAGTATTCCAGGCTGCTGTAGCACTGTCTGTGAGAGGAGCATCGAGCAGTTCCCCTGCTCAATGCGTGTTCAAGGATAGCAACCAGCAACAGTCCCTGCCATCAAACTCTTCCCAGAGCTCCCACTGGGGCAGCCGGTAATAGAGCCACTTATTCAGATTTTGGATTTCAGGAGAGGAGTGGAAGATCAGTGGAAGTTTAGTTAGAGTTACATAAAATACTGCTCAGGGTCAACTGAGTATCAGGCAACCTGTAAAGTACTTCTGTATGACTGTATAACAACTGATCTTTTCAGGCTTGTAGGGAAAAACTGAAGCACAAATTCTCTTATTTCATCTGACATTTCTCTTCCTATGATCCATGTGATCATTCTGTGTCCACATGTGATGATGTTCTTTTTAACAAGCCATTGAGGTTTCCAGTAACTTCATTATTTTGTGATGTTCTCTTCTGGGAGACATAATTGCTGAAGCAAGGAGACAGACTAAATGAAAATTTCAAAAGTCAGACACTGCTTACTTCAGATAGCTCTAGCAGTGTGCAGATCGAGACAAAAAAAAAAAAAAAATTGCAAATAACCTTGGCTGCTTCTCTTGTCCTTACATAGTCTTTGGGCTCCCCAAAAGGGAATTCTGGACAAACTCTTTGCTTTTCAGTCATAAAATTTCCCTTTTACCCAACCTACCTTTTTTTTTCCCTTGGCTATACTACAGCTGAATTTTTCTGGTGAAAAAGCTTTCCTCAAGTCTCTTTTCTCACACTGGACTAATGCTCTAAGGTGAGATGCCATAAGATTTAGTCTCAGATGAACAGGAACCTTCAGTGTCTAGCAGGTCACCCTCTTGAGCACAGGCATTCCAGAGGTTGTCACAGCACACCCTCATCAGGTTCTTGCCCTTTTACACAACACTGTGCAGCACAAATAGCTTTAATAAAAATTAAAGCTAATTGTGGAATGTATTTTGTCTTTTCCTGTGAGATATAAACCATACACACAGTCACACAACTTTTGCCTCGGTATTCCTTGAGTTTTATCTGTTTGTGGAGGGGGGAACTGATAATGAGAAAAACCATTTCTTTGGAAACAGAGATACATGATGAGAGAACACACAAAACCAGACCCAATGCTACCCAGTTTCACTTGCATGTCCCAAACTGGTTGTCAAAGCCTATGAACTACCAACAAAGAAGTTTCAAGGGCACAAATATCACTAAAATGTAATCCGAGATATTTCATATAAGAATAGGCTACAGGGAGATGTTTCAGACTTGTTGCCCATACAGTAATAATAATAACAACACTACAAGGCAGGGAATCATAGTCACTTATTTGACATGGGAATGTAAATACATTTTTCAAGTACTGACACTGCAGTCATTCACAGTAATAAAAAACAGAAATCATTGTTTATTTGCTGGCAGAGAAGTTGTCAACTTGTTTATTTGCTGGCAAATGAGTTGCAACTTGTTTCTCATTTTAGAAGACCTTGTTGTTCTCTTTCCACTTTGTGTACATGAGCAAAGCTTGAGATTAGGAGCAATAGGTCGTGAGGAATAATTATTTCATAGCCTGTAAGACTGATAGACTATCCATTTAGCCACAGAAATATCCTTAGGCTTCCTAAAACTTCACCTAATTTGATTAGCTATGCAGTATTTTTTTTCAACTTCATAAAACATTAATGCTGTTAACATCTCATTTCTTATTTGCTTTTTTTTTTACTTTGTTTTTCCAATTATTTCTATTTCTACTGTACACAAATCTGCTGGTGTTTGTACTGCTTGAAAAGATTGCTTCAAATAGAAGGTGGCAGCTTTTGAAACATTAAACAATGATTAGACAGGCACTGGGCCAAAGGAGTGTGTCAGTGAGGAGCAAAGGAACAATGCAGCAGCTGACACGGAGCTATCTGGAGAGAACGGAAAGCACTTAGCAATTCCAGCAAGGTTTTCCCTGCTGCCAAACCAAAACAACAATGATTCATGCTGCCATATTATTGAGCATTCATCATGCTTCTGAATTACTTATTGGAGGGTTCACACTGCAGTGCAGACAAACCCTGTTAAATTTAATGAAAGGCAAATTGTCCTTTGAGTTCGTACCAAAAAGCATCTACCATTGCTCTCAGATTGTGCTTGAAAGGAAACTAATATGAAAAAAATAAAATCATCAGTTTATTCACAAACTACACTGCAAAATGCCAGAGACTGGCAAGAGAATTCAGCTCCATGCAAGCCCCCAGTGGGAAGCTGTCAAATATCAGAGTGCCAGGAGAGCAAGATTTGCCCTGTCCTGTAGGCAACTGGCTGCAGAACCCACCCAAAAACCTAACAGACATCTAGACACTTGTGAAAATCACAAAAACCATGAAGGGTATTTATATTTTTAGCATATGACCTGTATCTCCATCCATATGGACTCATGTACACCCAGACTCACACGACAGAGTTCCATTAAGTGGTGTTAAAAACAACTCTGGTTATGGAGGCCCAAGGAAAACAAAACTTTTTTTTTTTTCCCCCCCGAATAAACCAGGCAAGGAAAAACAAACAAGAATTCTCACTCTCTCACAGCCTAACCTCAAAGTCTTTGTTTTTCTGTTGTTAATTGCATCATCATAAATGGAAATTTTAGCTTTTATTCACCTTCATCACATTTTCCTTGAAGTTTTAAATTAAGTTTCCTAGGCTGCTACTTGAAGCACACTACTTTAAATAGGTTACTTTTCAAGTGTGGAAGGAAGGAATACCATTTCAGTAATATCCCGGAAATTACTAGCAGTGAACAAGAGAAGTCAAGTAATTTAAAATTTGGCCATCCAATATACTATAAGAACACTTTCAAAAAACTCAATGCCAAGCATACCTGCAGAAAAGTAGGCCAAAAGAAAAGCCAACATGAACTGATTCATTTTTTTTAGAATTCACATATCCTTTGTTAAAATCTGCTGCACTTGAACTTGAGACTTAGAGCAGATTCCACAATGGTTTAAAATCTCTATCAATGCCTGTAAATGTGCCTTTGTGTAAGATTATTGGGTGAGCACAGAATAATCTGTAATTTATTAATATATTTTCCTAACTGATTTTTATCATTTAGTGATACACTTGAACACTCTTAAACACTTACTTCAGTAAATCTTTTATCATGTCTTGGACCCTTCAGCACATCAAAAATTTTGAGGTTCTATCACAAAGAAATTGAAGTATTTGAAATTATCAGTTCTGGCAGGAAGTTTTACCACTACTTTAAGTTAAGAACTCAGCATTGATTTTATTAAAGTTATCTTTTTATTAATTTCTCTTTTTAAGAAAAGTATGCTTGGGTTGAGAAAAGGTAATTTTAATGAAGTTCATTTAAAAGGCAATTTCTATTTCTTAACTTTCTATCAGACAAAATCCTTTAACTCCTTTGTCTGACATTACAGAGCATTTTCCCCACACCCTGCTAAACTCTTTCAGTTACAAGTGCCATTCTTTTGATAAGGAAAGAGAAAGAAATCTTCAAGAAGTCATTCAGGCTCATAACAGCTTGCATTACGAGAATATTTCAAATACAATTTCTATCGAATACTTCACGGGAAAAGATGTCAAAAGGAAATAATCTGGTCAAACCATACTGTTTTACTGACATCAACAGATATTGGCACTTTTCTCACGAGCTCTGCACCAATGTTTGTCTCTGCACCAAATCTATACATGTGGCTGCTACTTGAATTTAGTGACATGTGTTTGAGAATACTACCAACAGACACCGTTCAAGCGTTTTTGGAGGCAAAATAATCTGACAAATGTGAGAGAGAGCAGAAAATGTGGGGGAGAAAAAAGGTTTTTCAATCACGCAATTTCTCAGAGATCTCTAGTGATTGATTTTAAGGCTGAAATCACAGTGATGGTACTGAGAAGTGCACCAAGGCAGTATTTATGTGCTGGCATTCTCACAGTCAGGACACCACCAGCCCAGAGTACTTCCAAAACACACAGGGTGAATTCCTCATTGCTACCAGAAGAGCTTAAAACAAGCCTGTTATTAGTGAATGTGACTGCAGCCTTAAAGTGTGGTCATCTATGACTTCTGAATCACACCTTGACACAGATGATGCTACTTTCTATAAACTGACCCAAATTATTTTTCCCAAAATATCCCAAAGTGCCAGTGTGCAGCTATTTATCATCACCTAGAAACTGGAACTGTAACTTATTCATCTATTTTAGCCTTTGCTATGACTGGTAACATGAGTGTTGTTAGAGGGTGGCAGGACAGGCGTGGGGATGGAGGACAAGAACACCCCGACTGTGCATTGCACTACTCATCATTTAGGGTGCACAGTATGGAACAGAAGCACAGCATGAACTGGCACACTGGAATCCAAGCTAAAACAGAGCCACCATGGAAAAAGGCCAGTGCTCTTAGACTTTGTGTACTGAATCTGACATAGGAAAGGTATTTATCAGACTGCAACACTGCAAGTGAATCGGGACTGATCGAGCTAAATTACCTCATGGATGTAATAAAAGATAAGATGACCATACATTAACTTTTGACCACCGCTGTCTAAGGAAGATTCAATTCATAGAATTATCTGAATGCTTGAGTCATAAAGTCTGATGTCAGGAGACCACAATAAAAGCTCTGCCCTGCACAGTGCCCCCTGATGTGGGCAGAGGTTCTGCTATCAGCTGGCACACACACGGAAATGTTGCTTTTGCAGCCATACCAACAGACTGAACTATGCTGTATGGCAGATGATTAAAATAACTGCTCTGCTGAAAGGCCACTTAGTCACAGCCAACACCTTCTAACACACAAAGCTTCCACAGAGGCAAATGGTCCAACAGCACTGGAACTCTCCTAACTGTCCAGAAAAGGAAGGCTAAGGACCTAAGGACCTTCCACTGGAGTTATAAAGACTGGAGAATGGGATAGTTCCCAATATAAAGCTCCATGCTGGTTATCAAACAGCTTTCACACAACTATAATTATGAGGCACAAAAACCAGAGCCTTCCCTCCAGCAAGGGATGCTATCCCTGCCCCCATGTGTGATGGAATGACAGTCACTGACTCTGATGGAGTTCAGGCACGGAGGAATTAGAAAAGCTGAATGAAAAGTATCCTACAAAGTTATTCTTAAATGAAAGCAAAAAGAGAATGGAAAAACATATATGAAAAGGAGGCATCAGAGAGAGAAAGGAAAAAGATGGGAAATGATTAAAATATGCCACAAAGGAAGGAACAGAATATTACTGAGGGGGTGGAGAAGGGAGGCAAAGCTGAACAGTGAGATAGGGAAAATGGAGGAATGCAGTTTGTGAAAAAGTGCAGCAAATACTGGGATGGAGGAGATGATAAAAAGCACATGTACACTGAAATTTGAGAACATGCAAAATGGAGACCCCAACTGAAAGACACAAGCTCACAAGGAAGGATGAGTTGTATGGTATGGGAGTGCAGAAGTGAGCATTCAAAATGGGCAGACTGCCAGGGTAGAAGGAGTCCAAGGAAAGTGGACTGGGAGAATGAAGAGCAAGGAACTAGACCTCACCTGGAGGAAAAGAGGGAATGAATGCAGGAGGAGAAAAAGGTGTCTTCAGCAGTGTCCTTCTCTTCTCTGCTGATCTCTTCATTTTGACATCCTACTCCACAACCTTTCCTCTTTAAAGAAGGAATCAAATCCATTGTCATAAGGACTGACAAGGGGAGAGAACAGTCTGCAGCCACTCTACGACATCATCTTCAGAATCCAGTGACCTCATAAAAATCTCAGTCTATTAACATTAGGGGTTCATAATTTTGTCCAGCAGTTCTGAACTCATGGCCAGGCCACCCTCTCACACCCCTGAAGAAGAAGATTCTTCATGCTCCAGCTTCTGCTGCTGGCTGGAACAGATGGCCAGAGGACGAGGGTTTGCCTCCGGTTATTTCCTTCTTACATCTTTTCAGATGCATCCACAGTAGCTGGCACACCTCCCTGCAGTCCCAGCAGCAGCACACAACAAGGAGCAGCAGACATATGCTCCAAGAATTGCCTTCATTAATTCGAGTTGCAGCGCTAAATGTTACTAAAGTAAAATGCAGAGTTTGTAACAACAGCCAACATTGTTCTCAGATCTACAGTGGGAACAGATTTCCTGGTCTGTACATAAATATACAGTTTTTAGCATCTGATTGCTAACCAGCATTGCACAGCCCTCTTTTCATGTCAATCGCTGCCAACACTACTGAGAGTTTCCTTGTGTACAGACTGTGCAATAACGATGTCAACATCAAGACCTTTAGCTAACGCAGAGGATCAGTCCATGCAGATAAAGTAAAGCCTTCCCGATGCACAAACCACAGCTCAAAAATGAGTGCAGGCTTCGATAAAGTTGGGCTATTTCCTTGTTTTCAGGCGTTTCTGGTTGTCTTGGAACTGCTCTGACATTCAGGTAAGGGAAGAACAAGAAGCAAACCAGAAAGAAAGCAAGACATAAGGCTTTCCCTAGGAGATCGCTTTTAACAGGATTTTTTATAGTTGTCTGGTCTAGAAGCAAGCCATCTTCAAATTATGCCGTGCTATGAAATCTAGCATGCATTTGAACAGCAGTCTGGAGGTTTATTCATCACCGCTTTTGTAAAAAAATAAAAACATATTTTAAAAAATCAGACAATATTCTATTCCCAAATATCTCTTAAGAACTACCTCAGAAATACACCTTTTCAATGAAAAGCTCTGGATGCTTTTTGAAAAGTTTCTTTTTAGACAGTGTTTTGAGGACAATCTCTCACAGGTGATACAGTTGCACCTGACCCACTTTCTACCAGTCTGTGCTAATCCTCAACACTGCCAGACATAAAATTCACATCCTATGATATCCAACATTATTACTGCATTTCAATAGCTGTATTCATGGAAATCTCAGGACAAAATGAGAATCATTACATCGAACATGTAGGAATATTTCATTCATAACTAATGCTTCAAGGAAAAGGAAGAAACCTTGCAAAATCTGAGCCTCTACTGCAATATTATTAACTGTAATGTGAAAAGAAAATGTCATAGAGGATGATAATTACTGCTGTAGTATTAAATTTTGCAAGGCACACTATGGACACACTAATGCCCACTGCCTCCCCATGAAACTGAACTCATCATGGCTCACAGCTATTTTAAAGAGATCTCAAACCATCTGAAAATACCTTCAAGAGCTACTTTGTAATGCAGTGATGCTCAATGCCAGCAAAAAGACTCAAAGGCCAAGCCAGGACTGCACGGTGACAGAAGGTCACCCAGAGGGCAGGGTGCAACAAGCCAGGGGACAAGTAAACCACAATGCCAGTGGTCTCCAGCTCAGGCAACGCTTCTTCTAAATACATTTCTGAAGTCCAACCACCAGCAGTCGTGGGTGTGGTCACTTAAAGTTTTTAAGCCTCTTCTCTGAAAATAAAAATAAAATTCTGCTGCTTCTGAAGGCAAAAATAAATATATTGCCCAATTGTAAACTTCTGTGTACATTATCTCTGCAAAACAAACAGCACTACTGAGGAGAATGGGAAAGATTCTGATCTGACACTTAAAACTCCAGTAAAACACCTGAAATCTGTGCAGTTGCTTAGCCACCAGCATGACTGAGACCCAAACGGGACACAAATGAACAACACTAACACTTGGCTTGTTACAATAAAACTTTTGTTCTCATTATACAGTACACAGGCAGTCAGTGAAATGTGCCTTTTTTATCCTTCCATTAAATTAAATTTTAGTACTAATGTACCTAACAGCATATATGAAATAATTCAGTGTAATGCTTATCAGGATTCCACCAGAAAAGATACTCTTGTGAAAAACACACATTAAGACACGCAAATGTCTTTATTAAATAAAGGAACAAAAATCTGGGACCTGCAAAATCTATTTTCTGCTTTTAAATGGCCTACAGTGGCATTTTCACAGTTTCCTAACTCCAAACATTCATTTTAAAAAAGGGAAACTTCACAAAGAGATTAATTGAGGTCTCCCAAAACATAATTGGGAACTTGAAAAACTGCACTGAGGTAGTCATAGATAATTTGCTTGACCTACCTTGAAATACATGAAATAAAATGGTACACATATATTGCTAAGACAAATGTACAGATTTTGGCCCTACACTTGGATTAATGAAATCAGCCTTCTGGAATCTGAAAAATCCCCTAGTTCTTCCATTGCTCTTTTCCAACAGACAGGTCTACAGAAATCTGGGATGAATTAAAATGTGCCCATTTGGACTCTACCAGAACTCTGATCTCACTATTTCTTTCCACAGTCACTTCCCACAGTGTGATGATTCCTGTCTGTGAAGTCCATGGCTGTGACATCACAGGAAGAAATCTTGCATTTAGTTAGAGAAGCTGCCATCCCTGGCAAAAGTCTGAGAGTAAAAATACCACTTATAATTAGGATTCTGACAGATCCCTGTGAGAAGCAGAGGCTGCAGCCCACTGCAAGCACAAAACAAGTGTTTTCCCCTCCAGGTAACATTACAGGAAAATCCAGAAAAACCCACTTTTCTTACAAGCAGCAACACTTGCAAGCTAAAGAGCTACTAACAAAAACATAGAATGACACTGAATATAAAGGATTCATCACAGCAATGCTAGAAGGGGGAAAAAGAATGGAAAATTGAATATTGCAAAAGGAAAAGTAAGTTTTAAAATAAATATTTCAAGATTTAAACTAATAGCAGGAAAGCCCATAAATCATCTTTACAATCACTCCTGTTCCAAACATCAATCTGCTCCAAATATATGCCTATTACCAGGTCTTCAGCATACATTATGGGATAAAGAGGACTGTAGAAATCTAATTTACTACTGCAGGGAAGAGATGCCAGAGGAAAGGTTTGAGGAGTAGCATAAAATCCTGTAGAGAGTTGAATTTTTCGAGGAGACTAACTATAGCTCTGCACAGCGTGATTTTGTATAAAATGACATGTAACACCAAGCCAAGGCAACCAAACCAAAGGTTATCTTCCTCTCAATTTCTGTCTCCCTGCTTGGGGCCAGGAAGCCAAGGATTTAAGGCACTGGAGGGTAAGAAAGGCAAGCCTGAATAAAAGGCAGAGAAAATCATAAAAAAATTATACAGTACAGTACCAATACTGGTACTAACAAAATATGTGGCTGGACTGGTTTTCCTGAAATATAAAGTAATTCCTGTGATTTCTTATCTATTTCAGGTATGAAGTAATGAAAAAGAATAATTTTGACAAGTCTGTAGAGCACAGTGCAAAAAATATTTGTTAGTGAGCTGATCACAGTAATGGCAGGCTCTCAGAAACTGATGTTTCTGACATTTGCTCTGCAATGCCCCCACTGGAATAACTGCCTGTAAATCATACAATATCAGACTCAAACTCTGGAAGCCACTTTTTTCCACCAGACTGTTTCTCTTCTTTTATGTCTGTTTTGTGACCAGTTTATCTGTGTCCAGAGACCTTAGGCCTTGCAGCACCAGCAGACACTCAGATTGAGCGCCTGTTTGAAAGGTGCAGTGCAGAAATGAATTTACACAAACAAATGGCAGAGCAGAAGTGAACCAGCCAAAGCTGTATTTCAGTGTTGTGTTCCTTCCTATCAAACTGCCTTGTGTTGCATAAGAGAGAGAAGAAAACTTAAGGCAGAGGCCTGCACCAAGTTGTTGAGTTTTGTGTATACTTTAAAGAGTCAGGATTGCAGTTTTTCCTTCATTCACAGTCATCAGAAGAGCAGATGATGACCTGCATAGCCTGGGGTGAGGAACTTATTTGCTTGCTTCCCAATAAGTTTCTTTGTACAAATCTGAGATACATTTGTGATCAGCAGCAAGTCACAGGACTTAGCTACAGGGATATAGCCAGAAAACAGCAGTAGTGATGGCAAGGCTAAGAGAAGCCCTTTGTTCAGCATTTTCCTTCAACAGGATAAATTCAGATTCTCCTTGTATTTTAGCAGTTCAGAATTAACCCCCCAGCACAGTGGAATTTTTCTTTAAGTTCAGCATTCCATGCTTATTAAAATTTCATCTCTGAAGCTGCTAGAAAATAAGAATTGTGAATAGTGCCCAGCATGGCCGCACTGACAAACACCCTGGCAAGAATTGAGCCATCAGATACAGGCAGTGCAATCCTTCAGATCACGGAGAGCAAAACCTGAGTACAGGAAGCAGAGAAGCAGCAAGGTAAATGCTACTAATGAGGAGAGGAGAACTGGGAATCTAAAGGCGAGGTCTAAGAACACTGAAAGATGTTTTATACAAAACAGAAAGAATACACATGTGGAATCATGCAATGGAAACAAGAGAAGCACAGAAACCACAAGATCGTGAAAACACTCTGAAGTACTTAGGTCTCTAATCTACTTTTACATTCAAAATTCTGCCTCCCAGACAGCTTAAATACAGTTATTCTATCTCTTAACACACTTTTCAACATGCCCAACTCGTGCAGATTTGGAGACAGCCCAGCAAGAGTGTGGGCTGAAGAAGGGAGAAAATACACTGATAACATTTGAAATGCCAGCGGTACGAGCAAGAGCCAGAATTCAAGGTTTCTCATGTATGACCCAGCCTCGGGGCAGGGAGGGGAAGGACCAAAACCTCTTACCATTGTTACTGTTGTCATCAACCAAGATGATCTCCTTGAGGAGGTGAGCAGGAGTGCGGTCGATGGCGGAGTGGATGGAGCGCAGGATGACCGAGAGCGCCTCGTTAACGAAAATGAACACAATGCTGACCTCGGGAAGACTGTCCGGAAACGTGAGGTTTCTGCACCTGCACGGAAAGGTTCAAGAAAAGAAAAGATGGAAACTGTTGGAAGTCACAATGCAAACAAAAACTGTTTCAGAGAAATCTACCCCCAGTCATAAGAGTGCATTAAAAGACAGAGCTCCAAAGAACATCCTGCTAGAAAATCTAAGAAAGTGCAGCCAGAAAAATAGGTACAACAACAGAAAACTTACCTGTAAGCACAGTCAAGGGGTTTAATCAGAAAGAGGAATACTCTCATAGCCTGGTGAATTTTTCCTTCCTTTTTCAAAAATAAATATTTCAGCCACATTCCAACTTGTTTATGGCAACAGCAGTACGGAAGTGCTGCCCAAAACTTTAAAGATCCTTAGTGTTTTATTGGGCTGCTTTTTTTTTACCTCCTTCACTTCAAAAAGGATTCAAATTTTGTAATTTTATTAACAGAAAGCTCTTCTATCACTTTACCTTTTGAAACTGTCAGCAAAATATTTGCTTTTTTAATAAACCCGCAACTTAAGTAAAAGGAATTAACTGTTTTCTCTGCAACTTTTAGTATTTTAATGCTCTGTTTCTGAACAACAATTAATTCTACCTTTTTCTCAATCTGAAACTATTTAATAGGATGAAATTAGGCCACAGGCTGACTCAGGCAGCATTTTCAGACAGAGTTTGTAGATGGAAATGATTGAGATTAATGCTTTTCTCCACCTCCTGACAACACCGAGTGGCTATATCCTCTCCAGGTGCCAGAGTTCACTACATCCAGAGACTCCTGAAAACCATGGCAAGCATAACTAACAGCCAATGGTTTCCATACAGAAAGCAGGGATGGATTCAGAATTTTTAAACCATGCTTAAATATGTCTCCTTACCTAAATCTGTTTTTCAGTTTAAAGAGAAAAATTCTGTTTTGATTTTGTGTTTTAATTTGTGTAGCAAATAAATACAGAGAAGTATCACAAAAGCACTCTTCTTCATGTGCTGGATGAAAAAAAATTACGTTCAATCAAGATGATTAATTTACTTGTATGTTTTTAAAGGTTCTGAAAAATGTCAATGCATAAGACACGTGACATCCAAACCCACTGAGATACACACAATACTCAAAATTCAGCTGGTCGGCCAATTTTCTCAATCCAGTCATTGGTTTGAAATTGATGGAAATCACATTAAAGAAGCTATTTAATATTTTAGGTACTTTTCTCTCTGTCACCACGCAAAAGAATTATCAAGACATATAAAATAGAAAACACAGTCTTGAAAAATAGTAACAGTTTGAGTCTTAAAAACTGTACAGCATATTTTATATAACCTAGTTCATACACCTTTTAGAAACAAAGATGAAATCTCTTCACAGAGATATGCATCTTTTTGTTCTATGGCATCAATACCAGAGGGAAATAATTAAAATTGTGTTTGGATTTACTGATTCCCACTTGTGGCTTGATCTTTAGCAGCATAACAAGTCAAAACTTTCTTTCCAAAATCAGTTTGTATTTCTACCAGTGTATTAATCCTCTATTCATTGGTAAGAGGGCTTTCAGCATTAGAACGAAAAGCTGTCTTTAAAGCTTTCAGGAACAGATTTTATGCAAAATAAAGCACTACAAGAAGAGGCAAAGGGAGCTGCCTTTTCTTCCAGAAGACCATTAGTGCAAGGCAGCACTGTTTTTCTCTTTTAGCCAGTAGTTCAGGAGTTAAAACCCCTGTCCAGGACAGAGGGAATGTGAGTGAGTTCAATCTTCTCTGATCTCCCCAGAGAGCTTACTACTAGCCAGCTTGCCGTGATTGTTTTCAGTCCCCCTTTTCAGGGCCATTCTACCTTCTGGGGAGCAATTAAATGTACACTGAGCTGGAGTGATACCAAGTCTCTCTAACCTTGTGTTTAGGGTAAATCCCTTGGAGGAAGGACTTGCAGCACCTGTTCCAATGGATGTTCATGTATTTTAAACCCTAAACTTCACTCTTTATGGCTATGTCCAATTTTCTATATTATAATGCTACAAAAATTCTTGTGACCCCTTTTTCCTTTCCTCTCCAAGCTACTATTTATCGTTTTTACTAGTGACACTTTTGCTGAAGGAATAAAGGCACCTTCACAGAGGCTGCAAGTCAGGTGTCAGGGCAGTTTACTGAGATGCCATAGAGAGTCACAGGATGAGTGAGGTTGAATGGACTTCTGGAAGTCATCCTGTCAAACCCCTTGCTCAAGCCAAGTCCCCCAGAGCCACCTGCCCAGGAACCCTATCCAGACAGCATTTTGATGTCTCTACAACCTGTGTTTCAGTTTGTGCCCACTGCCTGTGGTCCTGTCACTGGGCAGCACTGAGAAGAGCCAGGCTCTGCCCCCTTTGCACCTCCCTTCAGATATTTACCTTGATGGCATCCCCTCTAAGCTTTCTCTTCTCCAGGTTAAACAGTCTATACACACACATTAGGTTTCAAAATTTCCTAAGGGGAAAAGGTAGTTTCCACATCTGCTTCCTGTAGCCTAGAGTGAATATTTTAACCTCTGAAATTCTTCATTAAAGGAAGACCACCTTCTGTGGTGAACAATCTCTAAAATCCTGCTTAAAAACACTGCCCAGATGAATGAGTAGTTGAAGCAGATATAAACTTATTTTGGCTGAGCACTGTCAAACTTGAGGAGAATCTTTGTGACTTTTAGGGACCACCAAGTTTAAGTGGCATCTGGCAAAAGGATTTTCAATGTACATATTTCAGGCTCAGAGTGGCTGGGAGGCCCTGTACTTTTAATCACATTAGAATTCTTAAATACTAACTCTCACATTTTTCCACAAGGTGCTAAGACAATTACAGACCCAGGTTCTTGAAGAACAGATCTGTTCATGGCAAATGGTGTGTGGGCATCCAAGTTTTGAAAATGCAGCTTCAAACAGACTATGGGCTAGTTAATAGGTTTAAACCTATAAAAATAATCTTCAGTATTGCCCTTTTAAGAACCTACAAGGCCTGTTATTTTAGTGATATGCTTGCAGCCAGAATGAATAGATATAAAATGGTCCAGCAAACTAATCTACAGCCAATCTATCTTTTAGCAGTTCACCTCAGGCACAGTAATATTTGTTATTCTCAGCCATAGCAATGTACAAAGAAGATAAAAAAGAAACTCTAGCAAAACTGGTAAGATATGTCACCAATTAGATTAAGAAAAACAGAGGGATTTTTGAACATACTTTGAATGGCAATAAAAATACAATGAAAAAAGTTCAAAGAAGTTGCTTCCTTAAATAATGGTGTTTTTTTTCTCCTCTGTCAATTCAGCTAAGCTTGAGATAAATGTAACATATACTATTGCAAGAAATTAGTGACAAACTTATTCCAAAACTGTTCTAGAGGACAAAACTAGCTCCCAATACACTGCTGCACTGCCACAAATCCATGCATAAACTGAAATGCTCAAATAAAATTTCTGCTTCTGATGAATCTTCCATCCATTTAAAAGAAACTATTTGTATTGGTTTTTCTACCTGCATTTATTTCCATCCTACCTATTTTCAATTTTTGTCACTCTGGACAAAATATTTAGTTGCTGGCAACTTCTAAAGATGAGAGCAGAGCTTTTAATGCTGTGAATTTGAAACTCCCTTTTTGCAGCACCATACTTTAAAAGATAACTACAAATGGCACAAGAGAATAGGATTAGACTCCTGTTGTGTCTAATTTCTTTAGTCTTTTCAAAAAGACTCATTTTCAAGGAGGGTACATTCCTAAATTGAGTTCCTCTTTTAATTTTCCCTTTCAGACTCATTCATTATCTTTATGTCCAGCTCAAATTTACTTGTTTTTCAGTTTTTTAAAAACGCTTTTTCCTGTCTACATTGTTTTTCATATCAGCTGATGACAATAAAAATTACCTTTTTTTTTTGTATTTAAAGAAATCAGAATGAATTCAGCCCCACATCCTGCACAGAATGTAGAGCACTTGTGCATTTTCACAAGTATGTCTGTCATCATCTTTCTGCCAAATTTTATCAGGAATAAAAACCCATAATGATAGGAATGAATAAAAAATAGCTACAGAGAGAGGGGGAGCGTGTGTCTACGTGTCTAAAATATGCTGAAGGGGGAAGAAGAGAGGAAAGTGTATGGATGGAATCTTAGATCCATTAAGCTGGGGGAACGGAGCGGTTGCGTGGCAACCACTGCAGGGCAGTGCCAATGGCAGCTCTGCCAAGGGCTCATCCCGAGCCCCGGTCGTGTCCCCACAAACAAACGCACGAGGCGCAGAGCGCGGCTCCGCGCTACCACGGGATTCCACACAGAAATTCCAAACGCCATTTAGAGCTACGATAGCGTATCGCTTCCACAAAGCTAAAAAATTACTGCTAGCAACCCACTCTGCTCAATTACACTGGGCTAATAGCACTAAAGTAGCAGTTGTCATGGTTACCAGAAATTTAGAGAAACTCCTGGTGTTCTGTTTCAAGCACAACTCTGGTAAATGGAGGGCAGCATATATTATGGAGCTTCTTTCAAGTATTTGTCCACAAGACAACTATATTGCTATATGCATTGTGCTAATTCAATTTAGACAGTCATATTAAAATTAGTTTAGCATAACTATGCAGTAAGAACAACAAAATAAAAACTATTTCCTGTATTAATAGCTTATCTCTGAGACCTTCTACAAATATCTACATAAATTATGAGGACAAATTATTTTCTGCAAACTTTGAAAATATTTCACAAAGAGTATCACAGCTAACAATGGCAAAAATCCATGTTTTTGTTTTTAAAAAAATGTATATATGGCATAAATTTTTTTTTTTTTTTTTAACACAAGATGAAGTAAGGATGTTACTAAAACATTTGGGGTCCAAGTGTTGTTTTAGTAACATATGTGGGAGTGAGTTTTAGCTCCAATAGGGTTAGAATTTCTCAGAAGAACAAGCAGAAACAGAACTGGTAGCATTTTTTCCACAGCCAGAATGCCAAACAGAAGTTCAAAATACATGGGAGTAAAAAAAAGCCCATTCTGGCATAAATGAAATAAACAGCACTAAAACTCTGGCAAAAGAGCTGAGTACTGTAAGAACTCCAGCTCAACTATTTATGTATTTATGTTTATAATTTTATTTTGAGATCATACTTCATTTTTCCTTTTGCTATTATCAGTATTTTAAGTGCTAACGGAGCTATGCTAACAAGGCTGGCATTGAACATCATATAAAAAGGGGTTTTTCTTCCTGTGCAAGTGTACATCATCATTAACTTGGGTTATTACAGCAGCCTGAAGACTGCAACAGATTTCTATCACTGCCAGTGACATTAAACACTCCTAGAGAAGCCATTTGAGAGGCACATCCTAAGAGGAAAAGTGAAGCTCAGCTCAGAATCCCAAAGGGTGGCTGCTCAGGCAGTACACACTGCTGCTGGGAGCCAGGCTGAAGGCAAAGCTGAGATTACAAAAAGAAGAATCAGAGGTAGAGAGATAAGTTAAAGAGAGCATGAAATATGACAGAATTAAACATTAGCTGTTTAACAAGGATGCTGAATACTGTGGTAATTTTAGGATTTCTGCCCAAAACAATACATAGCAGGCTTTTCTGCTCTTTTTAAATGACTGCTTTGAAACATCAACTACAACAAGCAATATTAATGCTCTCTTTTACCAGTAGCAACAAAAGAACTTGGTCAGAAGTTACCAAGGAGCCATATCCATCACTAACATAAACCCAGCAAAACAGAACTCTATCACAAGGACATGTGCAAGCAAAGGTTTATGGAATGCAAGTCTGTAGGAGCTTTTGGGGAGAAACAGAGCTAACATAGAAATGCCTAGCCTGAACCTCGCAATTTGAAATCATCTGTTTTCCTTATATCAGTTTTAATAAAGGAAAAACTGTATTATTAAAATTCTGATGCATGCTACACCCAGGATTTTGCTTATCACAGTAACACTGATGGACATTTTGGACAGGTGTACACCCATAAACTTTCATCCTAAACCACATCACACTCCTCAACCAGCCAGTGCTTGATTTTTCTCCCTTGTAGTCACATCTGCATTCAGGGGACCTCTTGCCCACTCTGTTTGTGCCCACTTTATCACAAATTTAATTTTGCTGTCTTCAAGGCTTTTACCATTGTCTCTTGCCAAACTGAGCCTTTAATAATACATTTTGAGAGTGGTGAATTGTTCGAAACAAGAAGTGCTTACAAAATAGCCAAAGCCCTTCTCTGCACAGGAAACAGGGCCTGTCCTCTGCCCTTCTCTAGATGCCAAACAGCACTGGCTCAGCCAGGAAAAGGGCAAACCTGCTGCAAGCCACATGCTATTTGACAATCGCCAAAGAATTAAAAAATCTGAGCTTTAAATGCTTCTTTTCCCTTCCACCCTTCCTGCCTTTGCTTCTTTACTTTCTTCCAGTCAGTTACACTGACCAAAAAGGTTGTTTTACATCTGCTGGCCAGGCTCCTTCATATCACACTGTCTATGCATGAGCACAACTCTTTGAAACAGTTCCTCTGCTGGGGTCCTGCTGCAAACCTCCTTTCCCACTACGCCTCCCTGTCTCATCACATAACCAAAGAGGAATGTTACCTCCCTCTCCCATGTGTGCTTCAGCACAATGGATCAGGCAACAAAAATTTACAAGGCAACCAAGTAGAATCCTAAGCACATCCACTTAAAAAGAGGTTGGTAGACAGCTTCAGGACCCCTAAAAAACCTAATTTATAATAATTTCTGCATGAGCTTGTTACAGTCACATTCCACTCATAACAAGCTTTGTGGGTACTGCCTGCCCTACTAAAAGTAATGAGCACAACAGAATTATAACTAACACAGAACCATTATCCTCTGTTCCTGCACACAGAAAGGGCAACATTGCTTTCCTCAGTGCTTCCAAGCTCATTAGAGCCAGGAGCTATTGGTCTGTGATGTAGATAGGTTACAGGCTAACAGATGCACAGATGGCTGGTAAACAGTAGAGCACCCAACTTCAGCAGCACAAAACAAATTGAGGCCCTGGCAGAGACAGTGCAAGCAAAACTCTGTAATAAAGCCTGCACTGTCTACTAAGTATTGCAAAAACGGAGCCCACTTGAGGGCGTGACGATTACTTCAGGAGGCTGAAGTATCCAGGGCAGTTAATCTCTTATTTACTTATAAGAGATTTTGTTGGGTTGTGCTAGAGACACCCTGTGCTAGCGCAAATACTCGCAGTGAAAATGAATCCAATTCAGAAGGGGACGTAAGGCTCACGGCTGTGCAGAGGATCAGAAACCACTCTGCAGTACCCAGACCACGAGAAGGTCCCTATGAAAGATGGGACAACTGCCATAGCCTGACCCAACTGTACTCTGCTGGATGTTTCCATCTGAATGATGATGATCTTTTTGTAGAGAGCCCACAGTTCAGAGGCTTGGGCAGAGTGCGCTGCCCTAACCACTAACTGTGGTCTATGGCCTCTGCATGCCACCCACACTGCAGGACTGGGCAAGGTCGGATTTTTGTCCTCTCCTCCACATCTGTTGTGGCTCAGCAGTCTCTAATTGTCCTCTGCTTTTGTCATGGCATTAAATGTTGACAATATGAACCCTAGAAAATACTGCATGTTATAATTTGGGCTTATTACACATGTGGAAAGGCCTTTCTCACTGCAGAATCTTGTAAAGACATGCTGAGCTCCCCTGCTAAGACATGTTGATGTGAATTCTCAGAGCACGGCAGGCAGAAAGGTTAAGCTGAGTCATACCAATATGATATAAAAGAGGCTATGAACATCACGCATTTGTCAGAGCACTTAATTCTCCTGGTCTCAATGTGTGAATAATCTTAGATTTCAGTTACATACATATTTCTGTTGTCTTTCCAAATGCCCATACTTCGTGCCATAGGCTCTGAACACAGATGATGATAGCCCTGACAGAACTCTCTGAACTCCCCTCCTTTATCTACCTGCCACAAACCTTTGCTGGGATCCCACCGTCATGCTGACTCTTGTGGAATCACCGTTAAATCCAGGCTAATGAGCTTGGTTAGACCTTGGCTAACTCTGTCCAGAGCTACTGTGGTGCCTCTGTTTTATCTGTGCTCTTGTGCATTTTGAGTCAGAACAGAAATACCACAATTGACTAAAGCCCAGCAAAGTAGATAAACTTGCTTTTCCATGCCACTTGCTGCATGTTCTCTTCACACCAAGCTGTCCTTGCCTTTCAGGCTGCGCTGCTTGAGCCCAGTACCTCCCCATGAATAATTAAAATACAGCTCTACAGACACAGGAAGGGACTGGTGCACTTGGCTTAGAAACCAGGTGCTGCAGATCCCAAAAATCAATTATTACACTGGAAACTTACTCTCACAGGGTAGATTTTTCCCCCCACAGCAGTTATGCATGTACTCTCACACAAATGAGAATTTGCCTGTCAGGAGCAGGAATGCTTTTTCCAACAACAGGATGTTCAGAACACCTGTAGCTCTGCACTCCACAGGGTGCTGTAGATACAGCAAACAGTTTGCATAGTGCCTGACAACACACTTCATTTCCCTCAGGACCAGAACTTACTGCATTCCAGTGTCGGAATACCTGCTTTTTCCCCAACCATAAGAGGTGGGGGGAATCGGCCTGAGCTACCATCACTAAGCCTTTATTTCATATGTATGCATCCATAAACATACTGTGATGCCTATCATATTTCTGGAAGAGAGTCAGCAAAGGATCAAAAATTTCACAGGAATTAGGATCGTGCTTAATTTCTAACTGGAGTTTCTTTTAAAATCCTAACCTTAATTTATTTTCAGCTACAGTAACATTCATTTTCTCCATCTTTTTAATTTTTAAAACACATAGTTATAAAAAATTTATATTTAAATCATTCAGAAGAGTAATTTCAAAAGAGCTATAAGAACAGAAGCATTTCTAGCATTGATGTCTTGTTAAAAAGATTTCTTTTTCCTCTGGATTAGTTTACAATTAAAAAACAAAAAAGAGATTGTCCCTCCAGACACTGCTAAACATAAACACAAATATAATTGTGTGGACTTTGAGTTCCTTAAAGTCAGTCTTTCAGCAAATCTGCAGCAAAAATATTTCTAAAGGGCAATATATATAACAATATATAGCATAGATACCTCTAAAGTGTTGCCTGGGATGGTGTTTATATATTTTTGCTATCATGAACTTAATGTGCAGCATCAACTTAATGGGCAGCAAAATGCACTGCTGACTGCTTTAGTTATTAAAATATTTGGTTAGAACGAGTGAATAAGATCACATCTCTGATTCAGTAAGTACCCAGCACGTTTATTTTAATGATTTCCTTTTCTAACGAGCTGCGAAAAAAGCAGTTTTCCCTGCACCCATTTCTCCAACTCCAGAGCTGCTGTTTGTTCAAAGGATCAGATGTATCAAAAAAAAAAAAAGTAGAGCATTAATGGTCTCTGTGAACAGTCCTACCCAAGCAGGGCTCAGTGCACTGAGGGAAAGTTGTTCACTCCCTCGGGCCCATCCACCTCCCCAGGCCATTATGGAATAACAGTGGATGCATCCCCCCTGCCTCACGTGTGTGATTCCAAGCAGAGAACAGCCCAGGGAAGGAGGATCCCTGGGCTTTCAGCTGCTTGGCCCAAAGGCCTGTTTCACCCCTGAAGCTCTCCAGTTCCACCTGCCTAATGGCCTTAATCAGGCAGTTCTGGGCTTTCAAAGAGAGCAGTTCTTCGTTTCTTCCTATCTTAGCCAGGTTACCTGAAAAAGCTGAAAACTAGCATTGAAAGATTCTTCTTTTAGCAGAACACCTACTACCTCACGTAACTTAAGATTAAGCTTCCTGTGGAGCCTGGAGAGATTTTAACGCTTAGCAGGATTTGAACAGCACTGGCTTTGGGCCCTGCGGTGTTTCAGAAGACAATTGCAACTTGCGGCCTTCGCGTATTTGACAGAAATTACTCATTTGGGCCTACAACAGAACACTTCCAGGCAGAAAGGAGCTGGAAGGCCGCGCAACGCGGGCCCCACAGGGGGAGGGAGGGAAGGAGGGACGGAGCCCTCCAGGACTCACCCGCTGGGCCGCAGGTCCGGCAGGGCCCTGTCCAGCGGCAGGCGGTCGCTCAGGTAGGCGTTGTAGCCGTAGTACTGGAATTGTTTCAGGGCGATCCGCCGGTTCTCGGGGCTCAGCTCCTGCCCCCAGTGCGCAAAGAGAGACGAGTCGGTGAAGGCTTCGGCAGGGTTGTCTTCCAGTTTTGGTGGAGCCTCTACGAGAGACAAAGACAAAAGGAAACAATTTCAGGCTTTCATTCCGTGGCCTCCAAGGATGTGTTATTTTAAAATAAGTGTAACTTCAGCTCCACTTGCTGCCTGTAAGTCTTCCCATGACATGCCCTCACGTACTCTTGTGTCAGTGTAACTATTAGCACCTAAGGCTCAAAATGTAGTATTCAAATAAAGTTAGGTAAAAAAACCTCTTTTTTGTGAAAATCCGGCTAAAGGCCAGGACTGATAAATCTAAATGAATTAAATTTCAGAAGGATCCTTGTCAGACAAGGGGGTTATTTTGCTTTTATATACTAGGATGAGCTATTTAATTTCAGTCTGCGTTATGTTGCTAGGAAAAAACCTGAAGTTTTGAAGGGGAAAAATAAAGCATTTGGACATAATGAACAAAATGAACAAAGTCCGTGTGCAAAATAAGTTCTTTAAAACTACATATTCAACAGAGAGAAAATTCACTGTACTTGGCATCCATTTCAGTCATACGATAGCTTTATGATCCAGTTTACCAATCAATTATTTGAATTTTTAATCCATATTTAGGAGCCCGTGATGACGCTACTGGGATCATCACTTTGTAATATTTCTGTCATTATCAAAGGTTTTCATTTCACAAGGCCATATCTCTGGCTGCTATGCCAAACAGAGAAGAGGGGGAAGATATATCTAAAAATCAATTTAAGAAAAGTTCCAGTACAATGAAATCACAGCATTCCTTCTCAAGTCTGTTCAAGGTGACTTGTGAGCTTTCTGTGACAGACGCATCACAGCTGATCACATAATGTAACCCAGAGAACCCCTCGTTTCTGTAAACATTTTACAATCCACCAGGACACCAGTAAAGCAAGATCTAGTGCCTTACTTGACTCTGATTTGTCAAAATAAACTAGAGCCTCACAAAGAAAAGTATCTTCTTTTTCTGGAAGTTCTAATTCTTTATCAACAGTCACCATAATCATTAGCAGTGAACCAACCAAATAACGAACACTCCTTTCTGAAGAGCTGTATTTACAAGCAGAGATGCTTGTGAAAATTAAAGTGAATCTTTTGAAAATCTGTCAATGTGTCCAATACACAGAAACTTCAACCGTGCCCAAAGTCCTCCTCAGCACCCAGAGTCACCTACAGACCTGACAGCTGGCTAAAGTTCCGTGGAAACCCCTAAAGACAAGAATTTATGTACTAGGAGCACATGCCATCAGAATCCTGGCTTCCAAAGAATGCCAGGAAGCATCCTTTGATCTCCTACTAAAAAGAACCCAAAATGCAAAAACATAAATTGAGAAGATTAAGTTGTTTGATTTGTTCAATATGTTCTCCTTTTTTCCCTGACAATGCTGACAGGAAACTAATGGTGCTTGCTTCCCTACACTATGTTCCAACCTCTGTAAATACGAAATCTTTCTTTACTTGTCAAAGTACTGTCTCCCTGCCTGAATTTGGGAATCAGCTCCAACTCTTCAAAGACGAAAGACAAACTAAACTCTCAAAGGAGGAAACTGCTCTGACAGGCCCTGCAACCACACAGATAAATGTCAGAGAGTAGAGCTTGGAAATTATGAAAGTTTGATAAATTCAGATCATTTTAGAGGGTCCTAACTCAAAAAGGGCAGAATAGCATTTGAATACCAGTTCAAAAATCACAGCAGCACGGAAGTCACAGATGTGTCTGTCTTTTCATGGATGAAGAGCCATCCCAGAAACAACTGCTTTCACAGATTCACATTCACACAGGCATGTATTGAATTTTGTCTAATGATTTTGTGGGCGAGAGTATTTCCTAAAGTGATCTATGAATCTCTTGCTGTTTTCTGATTGAAAAAGTGCTCAGTAATCTCCACGCTATATCTCAGTTTAAGATTTTCCAGTAATGGATATCTGTGAATTTAGTTTACAAGCTCTACTAAACCACTTACCAAAAGCAGTAATTTTTTTTTATGCTAAGCAAACAGGTTATTTCAATACATTGCTCTACAGGAAAAAAAGAAAAACATTAGCAGGAACTTTCAATTACAATTCCAATCAATGGAATTACTCACACATCTCTGATGACAAAGCCTTTCTTTCCTTTACTTGGCTAACCCTTGGGGAAAACCCTTGGGGGAAGAAACTTTATTCAGCCAGTCTCTCACAAGAAATAAAAATAATGATTACAAGACCATCAGCTGTTTTCTGACTCGTCAACAAGGGCATTTGATGCCTTGGCCTCTGTAAACAGGTCATGACCTGAAGTCTCCCAGCCAGCGCTCCTTCCCACTCGCTTCTGCATTTGCAGAGGGATCGTGGGGAGCAAAGGCTCAAAGGTGACCCATGGGTAGTACTGCCTAAAGCCATACAAAAGTAGGCACATTCATCTGCTCACGCTTTACCAAAAAGGACAGATCAGTTCCATTTCTCCTGTGGGAAGAAAGCCTGCTTCTGCAGCATGGTACTGCAAATGTTAGCATGAGTCTTCTCTGCTTTGCACACCATGTAAAGCACTGCACCCAGACATGAGCCTGGCATTAACTCTTGCAGACTGACACCCTGCAGTTACATGGATTAGTACCAGAGATTTATTACACAGATGGCAGCTGGCTGCACACCTGGCCTGAGGAAGTCTCCTTCCAGAAGCCTGGCTGGCCATGGCATCAGCCTGGAGCCGGTCACACACTGCTTACCTGAGCCAAAAATCCCACACCTTGTTTTCCAAAATCATCTCCCTCTCTTTAGCTCATTCTCATGTTTTCTAAATATATAATTAATCTTAATATAAATCTATTGCTTCATCTCATCTCACTGACCAGCCTCCAAGACAGAAATTCACTCTCCTCTTTCCATTCCTCGTATAAAATAAGTCAGAGACCAAATCAAAAGACGCCACTGAGATAATAAGGGATAGTACATTTTGTTGTCTGATTGCCACTTTGTTCTACAACCTCTGAAGAAAGCAAGTATTTATTACCAATTAACACAATCATTTATTTAAAAATTTAGATTTATCTCCATAAAAGCCTTTGAAGCTCATTAAGAGAGACTCATTTTTGTAGCTCCATTCAGATTTCAACTTTTCTTCCTAAGAAAAGTTACCATGAACAGGTTCACAATTAAGAGAAAGGATCAAGTCAGAAAACCACTGCAAAAATAGTTGCAGAGACAGATTTAGATCTGCCATTTGTTCTCACTAGTACTGAAGTTTCGTTTTGGTTCTACCCCTTATTTGACTGCAGGTCTATTCACAAAAGCAGCAGTGTTTCATATCAAAGCTTTACCATTGTGAAAATGCCTTCCATGGAAACAGAACTGCTTTACAAAGCCTGCAGTGTAACCTTATCTGCTGATTTCATTAAGTGCCAGTAACAAGAACATAGATATCGTAAGTCAGCAAAAATACCCTATCTGCAAAAATACCTTTGTGTGAGTTAAAGACACGCAGAAGGCATCAATAACAGCACTAAATGATACATGCTCAGGTGGAACAGGTGGCTCACAAAAAGAAGAATGGGTTGGAAATGATGCCAGGCTGTAGGAGGAAAGGCTTTGATCACGTGCTGCTCTGAGGTCTCCAGTGCCTGACCCTTTGATTTCCCGGCCCAGAGAGGAAGGAGCAGGCTGTGATTACAGAGGTGGGGCTGCTGCTGTGCCTTGCTCACCGTGCAAGGTGCACTCATGATGTGCATCTAAGCAGACCAGCATTAAAGACAAAAGAAACCTCAGCTCCCTGGTGAGGCCTAATGGCCTCAGACTCTGGCCCTGGCTCCCAGCACTCAAAAAAAAATCTATATTCTATTTCCTGCAGGCTGTAGGCTTTCAGCTTTCTATGGAAGGAAGGATCCTTTCATGCTTTTCCTCTACAGGTGCCCTTCATCTGTTAGGCAATCCATACCCTCTCTATCCTCTTGCCAGAGGCTATTTTATTTGGCTGGTAAAAATCCCAGACTTGCATTGGGTCACTGAGCCATGATACAGTGTCCAGAAGTATGAAAACTTTACCAAAACTTTGTCACACAGCAAGATACACAGAGGAAGATCCCACTTTTAAAATCTATTGTAATTCATGAAAACACCTTATCAGCATCCTCAACAATTACAGTTTGACAATTCCTGTCTTGCAAGGCTGCTCCCATGCAGGACACTGCTATAAATTCTGCACCAGATGAGTGAACCTCTAAATGAAAACACCTTTGTCTGCATGGCATGGTGAAACACCGACAAGCAAAAGCAGAAACAGCTCACTGAGATGCACCACTGCATCTGCCATGGAGAAAACTATACTCAGAAGACAAAAATTGAAACTTACAATAACAGATCTTCCCTCAAAAAGTTATTTTACATATTCTCTCGCCTCCCCCAAAAAAATCAAAATACTGCTGGCAAGGTGTCAACATTAATACTGCTTTGTGCTGAAAAGTGAACATTACTGTTTTGAATATTCAAGTTAAGTCCCCTTGGTATTCTAGTTTTGTTCCCAAAGAAATTACTTTAGCAAAAGTGCACCTAGGAAAAAAATGCAATATCTAAGTGGGTTAAATTCTGCTACTACTGCTTGCTTAAAGCTTAGTAAGTCCTGCTGAAGTTGCCAGGGCTCCTCAGAGAGACTGACAGAGCCTGTCAGACTCTGTCTGCACAGATGACAGAAGCAGAGCCCTAATCTTAAGAAAAAATAAACCTGATCCAAACTACATACAAAACACAACAACACTGAGAGGATTCAACTCAATATCCAGTCTTTGCATTTCCCGGCACACTCTGTAGTTAGTGCAAACACTGGACAGATCAGACAGGCGGAATGGGGGAAAAAAAAAGAACAACCCAAAAAAAAAGGTGATCCTCTCCTGAAAAGCTGTCAAGAAGTCATGATAACACTATGAATAGTATACAATCAGACAAAACTTTAAAAATTAAACTGTGTATGCCAGCAGATTTAGAAGGAAATGCCAAAAACTCTCTCAAGTTTTTACATTTTTTAGACCTTGAAACACAATTTATAGGCTATTAATTTATATGGTACCTTTATTTCATTTTAAAGTAGCCAATACACATACATAATGCTATAAGCTATTAGCATGCTACTAACATATGTTTTCATTTGTTTCTGTTTGGGGGTTTCTGTTTGGGGTTCTTTTCTATGCTGATTGTGAATATTAGGGTGGAAATTCAGTCTAATTCTGCTGCTGAGCGCCCAACAAGGACAGACGTTCACGTAGAGAAGGCGGATGTTTCCTGCCCTGGCAGACTTTGATAACCCAACAGCTCCTAAAAAGTCGAGGCACAAAAATTACTTTACACTGACAAAGATGCTTGAAGATCACTCTCAAAACGTGCTCAGCGCTAGAGGGCAGCACAAGAAACAGGAAAATTTGGGTCTTAAGAGAAATCTGAGGGGTTTGAGACTTCTTAAGAACTTGTTAAAGAGCTCTCAGAACTACAAGTACCAAACTCATAACTGCTAATTAACCAGCAAATTCCATTAAAATGGTTATTTCCTATGGGTAAGAAAATGGAGAAAAATGAATTCTTTATGATGTTATCAAGCCCATGCTAAACTATATGATGTGGGTGCGCACAAACAACACTTTATAGGAGCAAGGTCTTGGTAAGAGCTCTATATTTCTTCTGTATGCTCTCTGTCTGGCCTATTGTGATCTGAAAACACTATAAATCCTGGCCATTGTTGTTCCTACTAGATATGTTCTTACTACCAGCCCATTAAATTCCCCTCTGGCCATAACTGTGCCATGGATATGAATCAGGCTAGACAGGTCCGTGCATCATTCTGGCAAAGTTAACATAAAGTTACTACAAGCCTGGACAACCTGAAAGCAGGGGAAAAGGCTCTAACTTACTGGAATGGGATTAGCTAAGGAAATGTGTATTTCTAAGTACAACCCATTTCCTCTCAGATGAAGACAGAACTCTCTGACATGTACCAACACTGCACTTTTAAGGCATTCTATATCCATTGACACCAATATTTTGACAGAGGCCAATTCTGTCTTCTCAAATGGGTAAAAGGCTGATTTTCAAAAAATACATTAGAAGGATATTGAAGACTAAGGAGTACCAAGCTCCAAGCCTTCAGACTTTCTAAAACACAATTTTAAGCTTGTCCAAAACAATACCATTCTGCATTTCTCCTACTTGGGAACCAGATTTTAAGACAGCATCAGTTCATTTAAAGCAACATGTAATCCCCTAACTACAGGCGCTTCCAAGATAAAGGATGGTCAGAAGAGTTATTGATTGACTGTAACTTAAAGGATTACCATTGTTTCATTAAAAAAAAGAAGTTTTTAACTGCAAAGTTATTTTTCCCATCTCAAATAATTCTGTACTTATGACACTAACTTAAGTTTAACCTGTAAGAAAAGATACCAAAGTTTTTGGAATAACAGCCTAATAATACACTAATAATCTGCCAAAAACAGCCTGAAAATTAATACAGTTACTTTATTCAGTTCTGAGACACAGATCTCAGCATTACAAACTGCAGTGCAAGTGCCATAAATGAGTAGTGGTACCCATAATGGAAAGAGAAGAATGAGATGGGCACAATTACCCCCCTAATTTTTCAGACAAGCAGCATGACATCCTTGTTCCAGGTCATGGTTCTGGTTAGGAGCAATAAAACCCCCTGCAATGCTGATTAGGTCAGATTGTCAAGGAAAATGTTAAACCAATTTAAGCTCATAATCTCCGATCTGTGCAGTTTTGTGAGAATTATGGCACTGGCCTAACACATTTCTGTGTTGGATGAAAAAGGCATCATGTTATCATCACACATAACGGCCGTTTTAAAAATTATTTGCAATAATATTTTACAAATGCCCAGGAAATTTCATGATAGCAAGCACTCTACAAATTAAAAGAAGGATGTACAAATTAAACCCCAGTTTTGCAAAACCAACAGCTTTTCTTTAGATTAGTTGGTTACAATGAGTATTTTTTTCAGGTAACAGTGGAAGACAACAGAAATTCACAGATGAGAAACCAGTTTGCATCCAGGAAACAGAGAGGTGCCAGAAACTGAGATTGCTTCTACTAGATGCTCAGTAACCAAGCTGAATTTTTAATGATGACTTTCCTCACTTCCTTATCACCATGAAAGAAATAAGTGGAAACACAGCAGATCAACATATAAAGAGCAAAGGCGACAGAATAAACCAGGTTCCACATTAGGGCTTGGGGTCTGAGACCTCTCAAAGACAAAGCACAGCCAGTTCCAGTGCAAGAAAGGAGATAAAAATGTTCAGAATATTCCACTGATTGTAACTGCACGGGTTCCTAAATTTAGGCATCTGCTGATGGGCTTACTAAAATAGGAAACTTATCTGCATTTAATGAATAGCAGACCACATTTTTCTTCGGGATTAGTGGAGTTTGCATCTGTGCAGCTGAGAGGATTTAAAAGCTCAGTGTGTTTTATATCATAAACCCAAATCTCCGTCACCTGGAGTAAACATGAAAAGCACTTAACTATTTTGAAAACTGTTTTGCCAGGAGCTGTCAGGCTGTGACATGGCTAATTAGTCATTTATATATGGCTTTTCCTTCTATACAGAACTAAGTAGTCCCACCAAAAGTAGAGTTCACAAAAGGAGACAGAAACTCATGTTCTCCTACAGTCATCCAACTCAAAGCACCAAAAATACGCTTTGTCTTGCAGTAATCACACAAAATGAGATTTTTCTCTGCTTGCTGGGCTGCGCTGAGCTCCCTCAGATTAGTTCTACTTCAACAACTTCCATTCAGCTCTTTCAGTCCTCTGAGGAGTTTTGTTTTGGCCACTTCTTCACAAACACAGAAGTTTTAGAGAGGAGCAACTCCCTCACTCAAGACATGCTTTCCACTTTTCCCAAGTGCTTCCAACATCAAACATGGTAAGCTGCTTCACCCCTTCCACCGCCCTGTTCTCAGCAGCACCTCCGTACACAAACTCTCTGCTAAGTGGGCCTGGGCTTGACAGGGCTCCCACTTAAAAAGTACTTTTCAAACGCTTGCAGACGTTATTGTACATTGGAGCTATTCATGCTTCCAAGAATTTTCCTAAGCTAGCCCAAGAGACAGAGATGAGTTTCAATTTTAAATGAAACCTGAAGAACTACGAAGAGCCACTGTGCACTTCTATAAAAGTATCTTCCATCCCCATTTGCTGCTGCCCTTGTCGTGCTTAAAGCACTGCACACAGACAAATGCAGCAGCAGGGAGCAAGGACATTTTAAAGGTTTGCAAACTACACTTCAATTTTTAAAAAAAGAGAAAACTAAGCATAACATAGCTTCTTCTCTTGGCAGAACAACATGAATGACAAATTTAATGGACTCTCCCATCTTTGTTACCAAGTAGATGATTTGTGCTAATGTTAATATCAATAATACACTGAGGCTATCAAGATGTCAAGAATTCTTGAAAAAGTAAGGAAAACATAAGGAAAATGCAATCAAATTAAGTTCTCTTTAATAGGTATTTGGGTAAATGCTGTAAAAGATGATACTTCAGGTTAATTTTGGGAATAGGATAGTAAGTCAAAAACATGCTGAAAGAAGACAACACATCATGTGGACAGGCAGCAGTCTGCATAAGCAGAAGGCAAAGAGGAACTTCTAGATTACACCCAGAAAATATTTTGGTTTGTTACTGTTCTCAGCTCACTCTCTATCCTACAACTAGGCACTTGGAGAAATATCTATTACCTGAGATTTTTCCTCTTTTGTCTTACTTCAAGAACTGCACATAAAATGGCTTCAAAACTTAAAACATCCTGCATTTCCTTTGCAACTTTAAAAATCAGAATAAATAAATAAAAAAATTTTGAAATTGCATTAAGTTGATGAATGAAGCAGAGTAAATAAAAAAATTTCTTTTTGAAATGGCATTAAGTTGATGAATGAAGCACCCTCTGCTTCAGTTCTGTGAAGAATGGAAGCATCTGGATGGCTGGCTTTTTCTGCTTTGTTTGTTTTTGGGTCTTGTTGTTTGGGTTTTTAAGTCATCATAGCCCAGTCAGAATTTCAACAAAAACAAACTGAAAAAATAAAAAAAAAAAACAAAAACAAACAAGAAAATGCCTCAAATTCTAAAATACAGCTAGAATAGAGAATGAATCAAACTTATACCTAGAAAATCAGTTTTAAACAGAAGTAAGAAGCAAGAGGAAAAATGAGAAAGCCAAGAAAGACTGGAATTACTGACAAAATAAGGAAAGTAAATGAAAATAACGGAAAATTCAATTTATTATGCAAGATACAATGGGCAATTTAGTTGGTAATTTCTCATCATAAGACTACAGATTTCCCTGCAGATCTGTATGACTTTAGTGTGAGCAGCATTACTGAAAAGGCCTGAGATTGACAAATCAACCTCTTGCAAATGAGCTAAATCAAGAGAGAAGAAGAGATGAAGAAATATCTACAGTTTTTTATTTATTACCTTTCTTGTGATATAAAACCAAGTTATACTTCAGTGAAATTCAGCCACCTCTTTTTTCTTCCTGTCCTCACCCCACACCTGATGATGAGCTTCTTGTAAACCCACAAAGTAAAAAGGATGAGAGGAAAAAACCCCCAGCCCTTAGGGGCACATATTTTGAAATTGTACACGAATTCTCTTCTATTTTTTTTTTCTAATAACCCTGTGTATCACACATCCTGAAGAGAAACACAACTTGTTCTTTTTATCGAAGATAAAAATCAAGACCCTTTGTTAAGAATGGTTCCAGTCCTCACCAGCATTGCATCCCAATTTAAGCCAGGTCAAAGGAGAACTGTGCCTCCTGCACTGCACCTACAGACATCAACATCTCACTGAGCTACCAGGAAATGATGTTATTTAATGAGTCAGACACAGTACTTCTGCAGAAAGCCTGTTCTTCAAATTGTGCTTATCACCAGTATGATCCAAGCCAGAAGTATTTTCCACCAATTCTCCCATTCCACTGTAAAAGAGAGTGCAATCAGACCCGGATCCTACAGTCTGTGCATTAAATGGAGGAGGGCATTTAGCAGATATCTCAGGTACATATAATCCCAGAGAGGTGCTTACTAATCCTGCTGTTCTAAATTGAAAGAGAATTATCCAGGAGTGCTGGAAAATGTCATCAAAATGTTCCCCCCCAAAATGGATAATTAAAACAGACTTTCACTAGTTTTGTAGAATACCTTTAACAATAGACAATCAGAGACTTTATTATTTATTATCATTACTTTTAGTAGAGACTATTTAGGACAGATACCAGAAGAATATACTCTGATAAAACACCCGAGAACTGTGAGATATTCAATTTTGAAGTTATATAATGCTTTTAGGAATTGTTAAGCATGATAACAGATTTCATTAATCCTGAGGTTATGTTCAAAATGAGCAGTGGTTTTTTCATTTGCTCCACCTGCCCTGCAGGTGTTTGAAATCCGCAGGGCTTGCAAATTAATTACTGATCAGTCACTAGGGTGGGATGGGCTAATTAAACTCTATTTGAAAAAGAAAAGGAACAAATCATTTTACCATAAGAGTCAGGATATTAACTGCACAGGAGTAGCAAAGGAAGAAGTTCTAGAAGCAGCCAGCTCTGAGCAGAAGCCTAGAGAAGAGCTGATGTCCCTTTGGGATACCTGTTCATCAATAAAACCAAGGATTTTTTATATTCAAAGTGGAAGCAATTTTCTCTAACAGCAAATGAAGTTTCTGAACGGTTTGTTTCCAATTAATCTTCGCTCCTGGAGAAAAGCTGCCCTTTAATACTTTCACACTTAAACACAGTTGGCAGTCAAGTAAAGGTAAGGGCAGTAAAGGCTCCAGGAATTTTGTAAACAAATCCTACCTCGAGGCAATGCCAGAGAAATAAATTTCTACCTAGAAAATGGGATGTTTTCATCCAATAAAAAGAAATAATTATGAGATAAATTGAAGCAAATTAGAAAGCAGAAGGTGATTTCCCTGGCAGGAGAACTAAGGCTCATTGTCTTAGTCCTAATCAACAACTCCAAACCTTAGCCAGAAAGATTTCCCAAAGCCCCCCCACAGTGGTTTTTTTGTGTCTCTGGTGAAGAGGATTTGGTAAGTCTGCTGAGAAGGCATGGCCTCCTCCATGAGCAGAGCCACAATTTGTCTGGAACATTGTAATGAACCCTCTTCTCTGTCCACCTGACTAAAATGCACACATGGAATCTCTCTGTGCTTAGCCAGTGGTCAATGTGTGAGAGAGGTCAGCAGGTGCACAATTGGAGATTTAACTCCCAGGTTGCTTTTGCATGTTAATTTAATTTACCAGGAAAATATTTAATCTGCATTTTAAGATCTTGATGCTCCTAGATAACAAGTTTTGGGTGTGCTACCCAGGGCCAGAAAACTTGCCAAAGCTTATCCAAACATTCCTGAAAGAAATAGAGACTGATACCAAGCAAACTCCTACACTAGTTTGACTCCATCCTAGTTTTGGAAGAGTGGCCCGCTAAAAGGCTCAGCACACCAGTGTTTCTGGCTGTTATTAGCATCCCTCTGCAGCTGCATCTCTGCCAATGCAGGAGTCTAAAAAAAACATGCAAGGAAACACTGATGAGATCTTGCTCATCCCAAATAATTTACATGAGAGTAGGTTAATCAGAATCGGAGAATTGAGCAAAATCTTGTATGGTTTCTTCTCCAGTAAGTGTTGTTACAGAAGGTTCTGTCCCTTCAGACATTTGCACTGATAACATTTCTTTGTTTATGTACTTTCCTGCCAAAAACCTAGCAAACTGTGAAGGAAGGGGTGTCTGCTTTTCCATCATCTCTTTTTTGGCTTCATTTACCAGCAGGTACTCCAGTTCTCCCATGGTCTAAGAAATGGAACCACAGATACCAGATTTCCACTTATTTAGGTCCTCAGCTTCACCTACAGCCAATGCAAGGCTCATCATTAGTATTTTCCCATATATTAATTATATACAATCTTCATAAGCCAAACTGTCCACAGCCACAAGCACATCCTTTGGCCTCCAGCAGAGGATGATGGCTGAATTGGGAACTTAGACTAAGACTAGAGTACTTTTTCCTGCTGCTGCTCATAGTATCCTTCAACAGTGGTAAAGAACAAGGGGATTCAGTTTTCTTCCTAAAATAATTCCTTGATTATCTCTGCAGAACTGAGCACACAGAAAAGCCAGAATGTTTTCCCCGTGGATCTCATTTTGCCATTGTAAAACAGGAATAGCAGCACATCTCCTGCCTTGCAGGAGTATTAAAACAAAGCTACATTTCAGAGCTGCTCAGTACCAGCCATCACAGCAATGCTTACAAAACCAATAAAAATCCTCTTTCTTCTCATTAGCAAAGATGTTAAGACCAGCCATTTTTCACAAATTCCTCTGCATCAGCAGACAGGCTGCACCACCAACAATCTTCAATTGCTCCTTGTCCCTGTCCCACAAGAAGTTAATCCTGACAATGTTGGTTTCACTGTTTCCAAGCCACCAGCCTCCAACACTCTCTGTATTACAAGGAGCAGATGTTTATGTTACAATTCCATTTCCTTAACTAGTATCAGAGGATTTGTTCTGTGCGTAAGGAGATTTACTAGATTTTCCCAACCACTTTACAGTGTGGCTTGTGAGGAATATTAGATATTTCAAGTAGCACTATTTTCCCTGCAAAGAGTCCTATGGTCTCAGATATTCATTGTCTTACAGCCTGGTAAAAATTTGGTTCTGTGAGCAACAATTGTTACCAAGAGGATTTCCATTCCCAATTGACTTAGTGATACAGCAAGTTAAAATATACTGCACTCAAATAATTTTGCTCAGGCAAAATCCCTTCTTCAAATTGTATCTTTTAGCCCTACCAACACATGCACATCTTTGCTTAATTACACAGCCTACTTTACCCCTCTCTTTTCCCATTCCCCTTTTTGTTTTTTCTAGCTCAGAGGTATGCAAACCATCTGTGAAGATAACATGGCCTAATAACTATCTGCAAATCTGTTCCCTGAAAGTGCCACTACCAAAGCTGGAAAGCCAAATAGTACCAGCTACTAAGTGTTATGATTTCTTCTTATAATGATAGAGCATTCAAAACTTTTCTGAAGTGTTCCTGAAAAGATACTTATATTTTATTCCCATAACACTTGTGCAGTGTAGAAACATATGCTCATTTTATCACTTTTTTTAGTTAAGATTTAAGTGTTTGGGATAATTAAAGAAACTCCAGGCAATTTACATGCTTCATTTACATGAAGAGGAAGATTCCAGAGTCAAAAGACACATCCTTGGCCCACAAAAAAACAAAGCACCTTTACAGAGCCTCAGAAAGCATCTATCTTCAAATTTTCACACTGTTTTCTCCTTAGATTATATGTTGGGATCTGGTTTTGAGATTTAAATGAAATCACCCATGTTTGTTTTTTTAAATTAAATTAGGAAATGTACGAGGATATATCTAAGTGAGATGCTGCTTATACAGTCATACTAACAGCCACAATTTTAGTAAGGAGCGCTATTATACTACAGGAGAAACACTGACATAATCTAACTTTAAATACAACTGATGTAAAGAACATGTGCAGCTTTTCAACCACAAACAAGAGCCGGAGCAAAGTCATATTCTTGACCAAAGTTAAAACATTTCTCATAAAAAGACCTCATTTTTCAACGTTTTTGGGGAAAAAAACCCTAATTTATATACAGTCAACAAATTCATAGGTGCTTCTTATTAAAGGTATTTTCCTCCAGTAGCTCTCACATGTTGATGCTCACAGCTTTCAACCCTTAAGAAAAGCCATGTTCTATAAACCTTTAAACTTCTTTAAAACTTCTCTCTCCTATTAGTAACTTTAATCTCAGCATAACCCTAAGTATTAGGATATCTCTCAATATATTTCTTCCAATATATTTTTGCCAGTGCAGGGAACGGTAGAAGCAGAGGACAGGTAGGAGAAAGAAGAGGAAGCACCTTCATTACATTCCCTTCCAACCAGCAAAGCAGAGCTACTGTGTGCAAAGCAGTAAATTATGCAGGGGAAAAAGTCAATGTAAATCTGTTTTTTCTTGGTGCAAAAGGATGCTTTACATACCACAGTGTTACTCCTTCTTGTGTTTTCCGCAATGACTACTCAGATCTTCCTGCTGGGGACCGGCTCAGCCTTTGCTAATGTTTAATTTAAGTACTAATTTCTAAACCACACTTTTAAAGCAAACAGTCCTTAACGGAGAAGATAACACATGAAGGAACACTGAAACAGTAATTCTAACATTATTTTAACATTTAAGGAAAAGGAATTATTCTTCCACAGGTATGAGTTAAATGAACAGCTTTATATAAAGTATATTCAAACTACGAGACTTACAAAATTATAGTACATCTTCCCAAGAGGTAATAAGATATACTGACAGAAGAAAATAGCACTGCACACTAAGGACGGGTAACCCAAAACTTTGTTTCAGTGGTGACTGGCTGATGAATGATCATGTTTTCCCAATGCTTAAACAGATTTCTAAGGTCTACCTTTTAACATGATTATCTGTTTGTCTTCTAGCCCTATTTGACAAATCAAATTAATTAGCTTGGATTTATGCAAGCTTCTTCACAGAAGTTCCATTTATAAACATGGAATTAAATTTTTTAATTTAATATTTCCCATTAGAAAAGAACAGGGAAAGGAGGAATGAGATTTTGTCATATTTGTCACATAATTCCATTCGATGTCATTCCTCTTTCAGTGATTTCTATCTGCATAATGTAATAGTTCATTAACATACCACAGCCACTGAATCTCAAACAGCTGGTAATGATCATATTTCAGAATCTGTTAGCATCCACTTGCTACGATCTTGTTCTTCCCATCTTTCATCTGAACCACTTCCAGCTCATCAGTGGGGGTTGAAAAAGCATTATTAAAATTAAAATAGCAGGGTAGAAGACTTGCACTGTAACAAGAACAAGCAACACCCGAAATTTTCACGTGGATGTTTCTGACCAACATAAATAGGTTTCTGTGCAGCTTCTACTAATACTTGCCATGTGCATTATTTAAAAACAACCACATAGGTTAAGTTGTTGGGGCTTTTTACTTCTCATCTTTTCAAATATTTAAAAAAATGTCTTCCCCTGTAAGGGAAATAGCTCTGCCTTTGGATCTAAAATCATTAGTATTTCTTTTATCTCAGATGCTGCCCAGATCATACTCTAGCTATGAAATAAAAACAGTCTTTAGGTAAAATCAGGAGTATAAGCACAGTTAATTGAGCATGAAAACACATATGGATTCCTCAGATAGGAAACCAAGCTGCATTTTTTGACCCCCATCTCATTTTTCCCCTCTTCTTCCTCAGAGTAGCTTCCAAACAAGTCAGTGTAATAAGCTGAAATATTTATCCTATAAGACTGTGAAAAACTAGCCCTGGAGGATTGAAGACCCCACAAAGACATTTGCAATTTCCTCATAATTGCTGTTGATTCTCCATGATACATCCAGGCAAAATCAGGACTCTTTCCAAGGTCAGAGAGGCCACTCTGCATTATTACTGAGATTAATGCCTATTTACACAAAGTCGTATCTAAGCATTTATTCCTTCAGACCAAGAAAGAAAATTACTCTAGCGGCTAAAACCCCCCAAATCTGTCTGCAATTTCTCTTTTACCACAAAGAATAGCCTGACCCCCAGTCTTCATCTTAAGAGCAAAAACAAAATTTTGAGTGCCACGTGAATCTCCCATATCCACTCAATAACCAGCACTGAATTACAGAACATTTCATCTCAGGTTGGAAGAGACTCCCAAAGATCACCAAGTCCAACTCCCTGCTGCTGGCAGGACTACTAAAACTAAAGCATCTGACTAAGAGCATCGTCCAGATTCTCCTTGAGCTCTGGCAGGCTTGGTGCCGTGACCCCTTCCCTGGGAAGCCTGTTCCAGTGCCCATCCATACCTATACTTAGCTTATAGAAAGTGACACTGCAAAAATGCAGCTTGGAATTCTACGTCTATCTGAGTCTGAGATTTGTAGACAGATGTGGCTATCAGGTTGCCTTTCCTACATCCTACAGGCTGCTGTGACCTACTGGATGTTGACTTGGTGATTTATGTTTCCGTCAGCACTGAACAGCACTAGTTCTGAATGTGTAAAACAAGGCAACATCCAGGAGAAGGGTATCACGAGCTTGTTCTAAGAAAAGAAACTGCTGCAACAAAGACCATGCAGAAAAAAGATTTGGACAAGAGCCACGAGAAAATACTGGGGCTTGTTACTGAAAAAAAATCTCCATTTTTAAATGTTACATGTATTGGAGGTTTATTATATACCAATTCAAACACATATTAGTTTATGCTTTACTGATTAGGTATATCATTATCTATCGTAGTATTCTAATACTTTAGAATTTTTTTCTACCTCTATTTTAAAACTCTTATTTGGAATAGTAAAGGGTAGACACAAATGGAGCATTCCCACAATTTCTACAACGAAAACATTTTTCTAATCAGTTAAAATTCACTGAAGCAAATATATTCATGCAAGTTCTTGGCTTATGCGTAGATGAGATTAATTACTTGGATGAAAATTCAAAAACTTTTAGAAAGATCATTACTCTTTCTGTGAAATTAAATACTGAACTGTTCTCTTAACAAATGGAAGTCTTCATGAAAAGCCAATGAGAAACTATTGAATGAGAATTTAGATTAGCCTTGAGAATTCTCTCTTCAAGACAGGGAAGCCGCTTGCATTCCTAACAGCCACCAGCACTATCAAGCTCATTACTTAACGAGGGCAATCCAGCCCGTAAAACCAACTGGCAACTCAGAAGAAACAGCTTTTAAGTAAAAAATGCTCTCTGGTGACACACTACTGATAATGGTTTTTATGTCAATGGCTATGAGAGATGCAAAACATGCAAAAGTCAGAGATTTTATCTGCAAGGTCGGACTATCAGATGTTCACGGCACTCCCCAGAAAACAGAAACATTACTTGGTTTTAGTAGTTACCAGGTGCAATTATCTATTCTCTACCTTGCAAAAATTAAAGTGATCTATAAAAAAAAATGTATTAAAAGCATTTTCCATTGGTTTGACTACTCTATTTATGCTTCTTTTTAAGAGCCCATAAAGCAACTTGTGAAACTATGGTCCCCCATACTGAGAAACTTGGTGATGATGCTGACACATCAGCTTACTAATTAGCACATACTCTCCAATTGCAGCTATGCTTTGCTTCTTTTTAAAGTCTTTGTCAACAGAAATCTCTTTATAGCTCTGTGATGTTCTTGACGTACAGTTAAGACCTTTACCCTATGTATTACCTATCCTGAAGGCAATTCATGAGAACAGGCTTTCCAAAGGGTGTTAATGTTAATTTATACTACTCAAGCCCAGCTCTGACTAGAAAATTTTACTTGATGGACATAAAAAAAAAGGTTCATACGGTTTTAAAGCTTTGACATGGTTATAAGTAAGCTAAGCTCCACTACACAAGGTATGCTGTTACACTCCTCTAGAGTTTCAAACAAATATGTTTCCTTTTCAAAAGTAGAAAAGCTGCTTTTCACTGGAATGTCAGGATGATAAAAGTTCCTCCTTTTTCTCCCCAGCTCTGAATATGTTAGTAGGAAGCCTATTCTCCCACATGTGCTACAGAAACCTTACCCCACTGCTCCCCCAGCCACTCTTCAGTTTGCAGATATGCTTTACAGTCACAATATTTGTTTTTTAACTTCCTCATCCTCCCACCAGAACGTCTGTCCTCCACCTGAAGCTCATCTCTTTACAAACACTGCTGTGGAACTGTCCTCTCTGGGGCACACATCACTATTTAGACTGGCTTTCTCATGTTTCTTTTCTCTTGTCAGGTTTCCAGGCTCCCTTGGATTGCTGCCTGCTCTCCCCTGAAGAGATCAGGATCTTATTTTGGTACCTGTACTTGCTTTGTACGCTACTCAAAAGCATAGTGGATGTAATTTATCTGCAAAGAGTCAGAGTAGATTTCACAAAAACAATACAGGAAGATGATAAATCCTTTGTTCCCAGTACAAAGGGACTCTCAGACTAATCCAGCTTAAAGAGATCATTTCAGGTCAAAGAGAAGCCAAGACTCAGTGTGTAAATTAAGGCAGAGCTACATTGGCTTCTCTTTCCCTTCAGGCTCTGTCTCCTGCAACTGCTGGATCCCCCAAAGGAACCACCAGAGAAAACAGCTCTGGGGTGGGGTTTTTTCAGCTCTTGTGCAGATTCCTGCCATCTGCAGTGCCTTCTTCCAGGAACAGGAGTGCCGTAGTTTCCACTGTACCATGAGGAGAAGGACAGGTGTGGCAATGTGATGCCAGGATAGCAGTTCTGCCCAGCTTACCAGAACATCTTGTCTTCACACATGGACAGAGCTTTCAGGGTACTGTTCTGGAAACAGTGCAGCATGTGAAAATTCCCTGCCAAATCCCACAGGACATCTTGAACAAAACCCAGTATTGAATAAACAGCAGTGTTAAGAGCACAGGGTTGCATTTTATAGGATCAGCTATAGATTGTGCTTACCTGAAAAAAGTTTTTTAATTTACAACTTGGACTGATTCAGAAGATGGGAAATTATCCACATTTTATTATCTGCTTGTATTTTTGCACAGCCATCACTCTGGCTAGCAAACAAAAGCTTTCAACAAGATACTGTCCAAGTAAAAAGACTGACAAGCTGAGGAAAAGTGACAGCAGAGTGAAGTTATCTTCCACGAGCTACACCTGGCTCATGATCACATCAAGCTGATCATATCAATTTGCCAGATGGGTGGGAGAAGCAGCCAGAGCAGACAGATAGCCTATTACCTCTTCCAAAGAATCTTGAAGGTCAACCAAATACCCACAGTGATTCTGAGGTGTTGTGATAGCTGGGTAATCCTCCTGCAGGGAGCAATAGCAGTGAGCACGGCAGCAGGAGGTTCTGACACAAGCGTTTAACAAGCAGCCTTGTTTTCAGAGAACACTAATTGACATGAGTGCAACTTGTGTAAGTCAAATTTGCTGGGTTGCATTCAGTTTGCAATCCTTTCAACCATAATCCATCCATAATAATAATAACAATACAAGTTGAGTGCTTTACCAAAACATTCCCACCTCCACACACAAACCTGAAATCACTCATTAACTGTAGCATTATTAAATCCTCATTGTTCAGTGACTTGGTCAGGAATGCATTTTGGCAAATGCTCTGAGGAACAACACATTCCAATGCTCTCTTATAGTCTCGAGCATCAGGACAGATGTTCTTAGTTTCCCTTCATCAAACATACATGCCTGCTACCTCTGTACAGCTCAGCTGTACTTGTGCTCCTAATGACACCCACTGGGAGCTGGGAACGCACAGCCTCATCCAGTATTCCCTACAGCAAAACAAAGGCATTGATTTTCCAGTTCAGGCAATAGCAGCAGGTTGCCTCAACTCCTTGCCCAGTTTCATCTTCAGCAAGGCATTTGCATCTTTACAGTTATTAACCCCATCACTCTGTGGTATTAAATACTGTTTTACTTTTCATTTCTAATAGAAAGCTCTGTATTTCTCCAATATTTAGCTTGTGGTTCTTTAGTGGTAAAAGTATCATCTAGCAGGTGCTCAGATAAAAAAAGCAGTTCTTTATTCTCTTCAAGATCTATTGTTTAAAACTACAGGTATGTTTGGCATGTGAGTCCCACACTCTAAGTGATCAAAACACAGAACTGTCATCAGCCTCAAGCAGTAAACAAAGTCTTCCAAAAAATGAAGTCTGCAGTTGCAGCTCAACTGGCTAATAACTAGCACATGGCACTGGCTTTACGGCAATAAATTTAAACCCTTTAAATAAACAATGTATTTAATATGGTCTAGAAGAGATTCTTTGAATTACTGAATTAACTCAATTTTTTTGAATTAATTTTTTTCTTGTTCCTGTTAGTTATGTTGAAAAACTAGTCTGGGACCAGAAAAAGAGAAAAAATGCTGAAAGAGTAAATGAGATACAGCAAATGAAATGAAAGTGCCTCAAGCATAATGCAGCAGTACCTACCCAACAGCTCCCTTCTCAACCTGTTGGGCCCTGTAAGGCTGTCAGAGCAAAATTTAACATCTTTAAGAAAAATCCAGGAGTACCCACCATACTCGATAATCAGATTTTTAGCTGCGACCATGTACATTTATGCATTTTTTTGTAAATGCTGGATTCATTTAAAGTATTGTCAGCTGCTTTCAGAAGATAAGAAGGAATACATAAAATAAAACCTCAAGAAAGATTATCGTCATCACATTTACAAAATGGAAAGTGGGCTGTGAGTAGAAAAGGTTATAAATTTTACAGTGTTTTTGGATTTTACACAGTAAAGAATAACCTCAACCAGATTCCTGGCCTGCAAGGAAAAGAAACTCTGACTCTGCTTCTTGACAGCCACAGATGGTAATGGGCAGTGTGCTGGTTTTACTTGGCCCAGTTTTTGCTAGTGGGTAGGGAGGGGCACAAAGATGGCTCCTGTGTGTCCTGTGTGAAGGTTCTGAAGTTTTTCACCCTGTCCAGCAGAGCCACTCTCTGTTGGCTCTGAAAATGATGGACATGCTGCTGCCCAAACCTGAGCCCATTAGAGATGTTAGTTACGCCTCTGTGAAAACATATTTAAGAAGAAATCAAAACAATGGGTGCATGCACTTCTTTGTAGCCAGAGGAGGAGGAGGAGGTGAAAATATGTGAGGGAAAACAACATGGAGACACCAAGGTCAGTGGAGAAGGTGGGGGAGGAGGTGCTCCAGGCGCCGGAGCTGAAAACCCTCTGCTGGTCATGGTGAAGACCATGGGGGAGCAGGTGGTCCCCCTGCAGCCCATGGAGTCCAGGGGGGTGCAGAGATCCACCCACAGCCCGTGGGGAGGTGCCCATGCCAGAACAGGGGGATGCCTGGAGGAAGCTGTGAGCCAGTGGGAGTCCCAGCAGAGACTGAGAGTTGCAAAGGCTGTGGATGAGAGAGAAAGGCCTTGGCCCTGGGATGGAAAAAACTGGTTTTGCCATCCAACACAGCAGCCTCAGCTGAGCAAGCCTTGCCACAAATGGATTCCTGCAATACTGACCCAGCCATGGCATCTATGAGCTGCATCCTGTCCCACATTCCCTGACCTTGAGTAGCAGATGCTGAGCTTGGTCCCAGACCACTGGAAAGCCGTGCTCAGCCAGCCTCAGGGACAGCACGGTGCTGTTTGTTGGATTGAAGTGGGATTCCAGTCCTACTCACAGCCCTACTGTGCACTCCCCGCCCTCACTTCTCAAAATACCTTCCTAGCTATGACACCCACATTTTTTTAAAATTTCTCAGTATCTAAAGCATCACATTTAAATAACTTCCCAGCCCCAGGAGAACATGCAGAATTTTCTCCCGTGCTCTTTTTAGGCCATACAGTAGAAATGGGGCTTCAAGTGCACTTCAAACAGGACAATTTTGCTTAATAAAGACCACATTAAATACAGAGCCTTGCATTCTGCTCCAGCTGTGCTTCATCCAGGTCTCTCTGGTCAAGGAAAGAAACGCCTCTGAAGCATGGCAGATTTAAGATATGCCCCTTCCCAAAGCAGCTCAGTATCAAAACAGACCAACACTCCAACAAATGTAGGACTAAGCTTGCAGAAATGCCTCTGAAAGATGAGCAGTTCAGGTGCTTCCATTCTCTCCCTTCCTCTCGTTTTTTGTTTTTATCTTTTCGGTTTTTAATAACAATTCACAACTCCAGACAGGTTGACAACTTATTGAAAAGGATTTTTCTTCAGAAAAGTTCTCATCACTGACTGTGTACCATCTTTATTACATTGGTACTGACATTTAACACTCAATAAATCTGCAGCCCTTCAGTGGAGCTCTGCCTTACAGTTAACCTCAGACTTCTCCTTTTCCTTTGAAACTTGAGGTTTTCCAGGGACCAGGAGTTAGTTCCAGATCTGGCACTTAATTATCATGCAAGCCACTTGCTTACACTCCTTCCCACTGGCAAGATGAATCAAGAAGAAAGGACAGGAAAAAAAAAGAAATTCCTAAAGGTCTTTCACAAAATTTCACAGCTGTTTTTCTCTCAACACACAAAATCAAACTGTGTCATTCCATTGAGCTGCAGTTTGTAGCTTCCCCAACAACAGTCACTGCAAAGTGAGTGAAGACTGACAGCTCTCCCTATAAATCTTCTGGCACAAGCTCATCATGAGACTGAATGTGGAAGGGTCAGGAGATTGCTGCTGATTGATGCTGTCGCTCTCAAAATGGGGTGATGCAGTAACTCCTCAGTTAAAAATTCCTGCACAGAAGCAAGCCAGTGAGGTGGGAAAGGCACCAGTGCATAATGGCTAGGAGGGTTCTGCCAGAAAGGGCTTCTGCACTCCTGCTCAGAAACCTTTTACCCCAGGGGAACTCTTCAGATGATTTTCAACTGGCAGCAGAACTCCCTCAAGTAGAGAACTTCACAGAGGTTTGCAGCAGGGCTCAAGTGCAAAGCACTTTGAATTCACTGAGGTATGACAAAAGAGAATTTAGTTGACTCATCTGAACTGGAAGCACACAACTGATTCCAGAATAATTTTTTTTTAATGTTACTGGTAACTGCCGACAGAATTAAGCTCCAGAGGCAATTCCCTTCAACCGTTTTTATTCTCTAGGTGTCAAAAAATAATTACAACCAGTTAATTTGGTCTACAGTGGATTTCCAGAGAAGCCAAAGGACACAGGTGCCTGAAACAGAGGGTCTGACCCTTTCAGAGGGCTGTCAAAGCACCCCATTCTCAACAGGTAACCCTTTATTAACACAGGTATACAAAAGTTACCAGCTGGAAAACCACACCTGTAGATTCTCAGCTGCTGGAAACAGGCACTTCTCTGTACCAGATACAGCCTAATTCCCAATAATCCTACAGATAATGTGACCCCTTCACATCACAGATGACAGTGAATGAAGAGTGAAATGTGACAGCCAACGTATTCCTTGGGGTTAGGTTCCTCTCCAAGCTGGAAATGAAGCATATGGAGTGCTTCACATGCATGCAATGTAGGATACATGGGAAAACCCAGTCTTGTTAGTTTTAGTTTTCTGTTTCTTACTGATGTTTCTTTTAGCCACAAACACTTGAACTGACAAGTCAAGCTTTCCTTAAGAAAATAAAATTTCTACCATTCTGAATGCAAAACAAACATACAAGTCCTAAAATGAGGTCAAAAAGTTGAAACGCATCATAGAAACTCAATAGTTTTGAATCATACCTTTCCTTGGTCAATTTTGTGATTCAGGTATTTGAGTTTAAAATGCTTAGATGTTAAGCTTAATATTCCCGAATCTCAGTGTGTGTCCATAATTGCCTCATTCTCCCCTCCCTTCCCCAGCAGTGCCAGCCTTCTCTTTGGCCATGTCTTACCTCAGGACAAGCACAGAGGGCATTCTGTGGCAAGATCAACCCTGCAACAATCTTTTTCTTCTCTCTGCCAGTCCCCATTTCATTTGAGTCAATACCTGTGTGTTCACAAAACAGCTGACAAGAACACACTGATTTTCTGCCTGGTTCTTTGTCACTTGTGAGTGCAATAGGACAAGCAGTTCTAGACAGACAGACAGACAGGACAGACTCTTTGAGCAGATAACATTCTATTAGTGACTCACACACCGCCTTGGCAAGTAAACCAGAGGTATCACACTGGATTGGAGCTTTGTGCCAGATTCTCTGCAGCTTTCTGGTTTAAAGAGTGATTTTCACTCGTGTAATGCGATGTGATACACAGTCACCAGCGGCCAGGACTGACAAGAGGAAGCGGTCTCAAGCTGGCCCACAGGAGATTCAGGCGGATATTAGGAAAAATGACTTCACTAAAAGAGTGGCTGAGCATTGGATCAGGTTCCCCAGGGAAGAGGTGGAGTCACCATCCCTGGAAGTGCTCCCAAAACAGGCAGACACGGTACTTCACAGTATGCCTCAGTGGGCACGGTGCTACTCCGTCAAAAGTTGGACCTGATGCTCCTGGGTGTCTTTTCCAACCCCAATGAGTCTATGATTCCCAAATTCAAACAGCTCCAACAAAACAACAGGATGTTTCATAGCATTCCAACCTGAGCAATGTGAGCAACTGAACGCCTGGCCTGAGCAGGAGAAAGCAGCATTAAAGGCTACCTAAGCCTTTAGTAATGTCTTTTTGATAGCAGTAACACAAGTATTATACCAGAGACACTGAGTCTGTAAACAAGACAATATTTCACCTTGCACTTTTTGTGATTCATATCCATATGCTCGCTCAACAGCTTAAGATTTTTCTCTGGCGTTTTATACAATATACCTTTTTTTTTCCCCCTGGACTAGATACATTGGAAAAAAACATGACCATTGCATAATTGATTCAGAATCACCTACCATTACATGGCTTAGCTCAAGAAATGATAAAATTCCTGCACTTTGTTCATTTTAAAAGACAGAACTGACCCTAAAACACAAGATAAACCACTGATGACATACTGTTAAAAAACTGAAGTGTTCATTTTAATTACCTTTCATTTCACTTTAGAAACAGCCAGATATATCTTTCAGCAAGACAAAATAATTTTTCATTAAAAAAATCTTCCATTGATTAATTTTTTCCAGGATAGATAACAAGGCATTGTGCTAGATTTATATTTGAAGCCTGCTAATCATAGAGATGAAGCATACAAATGGATATTTATTGATACACAGTTCTCATGGTCATAACATTACTTATTTTACTGCTTCATCTTGCTATCATGCAAGGAGATTTCTTAATGCTAAAATTCAACATTTTATCAAAAGAGTAAGATACTGGGTATAGTCAAGTAATAAAAAAGTTTCTCTATAAAAGTCTAGAATTTCAACTACATAGCTGACAGTTCAGATTTCCTTTTAGCTCACTTTTGATGCTCTCTACAGGGCCAGAATCAAGTACTCAATTTCATAATGCACACCCAGCTTTGTGAGGCAGACTTCATAGGGAAATACAACATTCCTCAAGTTTTTAATTTTATAAATTGTTATGGACTAGGCAGCTTAGATTGGTTTTTCTGAATTGACTATCCTCCGCAAGGACTACATAAATGAAACAAAACTTCAGGCTGCATTTATGTTGCTTCCATTTTCCTTTTCTAAATGCCAGATCTCTGATTAATTTGATTCTAACCAAAATGTGAACATGAAAAACAAAGACTGTTTAATCCACCACAAAAACAAACAAACAAAAAAACCAACAAAAAAAAAAACCTGAAGTGAAAGGCACATCTATGGAATCTCTTTTTTCATGCAATATTTAAAGCAGTCTAACAAATAAATATGCTGCTATTCTACCTGTAACTTTGGCATATCAGAAAATTTTAATTATTGAAAGACAATGATGAGTCACCAGAAAGAACTAAATCTCTTGCTGAAATACATTCAGTCATGTCACTCTATCAAGGATGAATTTTAAGCTCTAGAAGTTAAATTTTCATCAGTGCCAAAAAGATATTTAAACCCTCAACAGAAAGAATTGAAAAAGAAAGATCAGAGATTCAAAGTTTCATCCCACATGAGCACCTTGACTACTGATTGGTTACTGCTGGAACAATCAACCTATTCTCAAGTCCCTTTTTAATGATAAATGGCAAAAGCTCTTTGGAAGTCATTAAATGAAAAACTTTATAATCCCTGAAGGCTTCCGATAATGACAAAATTGACTTTTGCATAGCTCTGCTCATACAGTTGACAATATTAAGAGGGAGGTGTGTTAGCAGATGCCTCTATATACATTTTAAAATAATGTTTAACTCAGTGAAATAAATCTCTTTTTAATCAGCAATGCTTTAAAAGCTAAATTACAGCTAAAGTATGTAATGAAGAGATAAAACTCTCTGAATAAGAATCAAAATTAATATAAAGAAATTAAGTTATAATTGCTGGAGGAGAGGGAGCTATCTAACTTTATGAGATAGTTACAAAAAGCAAACCACAGTAGTTTCACAGAACTCTTGTTCAGAGCCTGCTTTTCCTCTAATCTCAAATTTTCTGAGGACCCAAAACAGAATTTCTTTAAATTTTAAGGCAACACATAAAACCTGATCCCTCCAGGTCAGATTTGATAGAATGACTTAATTTTGATATGATTACCTACTTTCCAAAGCCTTGAAAACACTGCTACAGGGTGCTCATGAGTGGCATAAATCAATTTAGGAAGTCTGTTAAACAGCAGCACCTTTCCTATTACCCAGGAGAAGCAGCAAGGCTCTCCACTTTTATGGATGTTATTTTAAAGGTCCAACTTACCTATTTTACAGAATTTTCAAGGTAATGAAGCTCAAAGAAAATGATCCTTTTTATTAACTAAGCACATCTGCTTTTCATAAATGCAACCAACTGCTAAAGAAATAAATAGAGCAAGATATGCAAAAGGGACAAGATTCTTGAGATTTATATGTTATATAGTTCTCTGTTACTGACAGAGCACTAATGCCACATCCTCTAGTTCAAATTAAATCAGGAACTCTCACACAAGAGCAGTAATGGAAAAGCAATTTGCAAATTTTCAGCTTACTGCTGGGTGGCAGGCCAGCACCTGCCAACAGGTGTTAACATCAGACCACGAGAGCAATACAGGATGTATTAATTGTGTAAGTTAGGACATGCTCCTCTTTGAAAGGGACATAAATATTCATCTAAGCACATCACAACAAGTTAATTCTTTCTCTTTAATACAGCTCTAATGTATATCCATGGATGACTGTTTAAAATTTGTATTGGATATGTACTGCTTTAGTACTTTTTTATTAGTAAAAGTTGTTGAGGCCATAAAGTCCCTGATCTGAACATCACTGTGTTGAATCATAGAGGGTGACTGCAGCCAAATCCCATTGACAGTAACAGGAAATTTCTTTGGTGTTCAGTTCTGAGGGCAATGCAAGGTGTGAATGCACAAGGTCTCTGCAGATCAAACTCCACCAGGTACCATCTTTGGATGCTCTGAATTCCCAGCTCACACCCTGCTGGCACTTCACAGTCATGCCCCACAGAGCTCAGCTCCTCAGGCAAATTCTGAGTTGCACCTTGCAGCCCAGCTGTGAACCAGCACCCTGAAATTCAGATTCCATTCAATGTGGGCTTTATTGCAGTTTGAGAAAGGAATTTCTATTCAGGCAGCCTGGCTGCTGCCTTTGCAGCTTTATACAACAGCTCTTCTTCCGCTCTCTGAACGTACATAGTCTTGTTCTTCCAGCAGCTTCACGGCTGTGTGATCAAAGAAATTAATCCAGACCACGCTGCCATTACTCAGAGCCACAACTAACACAACCCTCTTAACAGCAGGGCAACATTTCAATCTAACCATGGCCACAAGGCCTCCTCTCTCAGCTCATTTGCCAAAGCAAATCCCAGTTGCACTGGGTTAGACACCAAGCCCATCATCTGCAGACTGAGAGAACATCCCCAGACAGAGCCCAAATTAAACTTCTAGAGAGCACCTGGGAGAGGGCCAATGGAATTTCATTCTCATGGCAGACACTTTTCCAGACTGTGCCATATTCACAGGAAATAGTTGGCCCTAAAGCCCAGCTAGAAAGAGGGGAGAAAGGAAGAAACTTACAGTGAATGTTCAAGTGAATCAAGTGTCTGCATTCAGTTCTTCTGATAATTGACTATTTTGCTTCAAAGGAACCTTTAATCTCAAGAAATCAGAATAAAAAATAGTTCTCAAAATCTTTCAGCCAAAAAAAAAAAAATCTCATTTTTCAGTCAGTATGAACAGTACAGATACATTTGCATGGATTAACCTGAAAGTATCCACAGAACAAGAAAAGGGGAACAGATTCTCAAAACACTACTGCAGTGATAAAGTAGATATTCATATGTCTGTAGCTGGAGAGACAGGTACTTTCTCAAGTTACTTACTTTTCTACAGCTTTCTATAGCTCTGCAAAAACACATTTTTCATTCATTAGTGCTTTTTCCTTTTCCCATTTTGAATCTTTTTTCTTTCTTCCTCCTCTTTCCTAAATGTCTAAACAAAAGGGAGATTTCTCTACCATTTGAGAAAGAGACAATACTGGAATAAACTCCTGACAACACAAATTAAACTCATAGATTTTCTTTGACATATTTCCAGATAAAATGTTAAAAAGCACAAGAAAAGTATCTGTGAGTTGAAATGGAAGGGAAAACACTAGAACTAAAATAAAGTGAAAACATGATTACTTCATTTTATTTTCCCATAACCTCAGCAGATAATTGATATTACCAATTTAAAAGCTTAAAATTGTACATTTTCCTCTTCTTATTACTGCAGTAATCCATTTGAAGGAGTCTGCCCAATTTTAAATAAAACATACAAAGTCTTGCCTTGGTTTTTTTTTCTGCAAGGAATTGGGGATATTTAAGTAGCTATTTAAGTAGCCTAAGGTCTCTGCAACTTTCATGCAACTTAATTTCTGCCCAACATCTAAATCCATCTGAGAAAAATCCTAAGGTACTCTAACAATGACTGTGTCACATGGAAAGACACTTACCAGTACTTTGTGCAGTATGACCGTCTACAGGAAAGCTTCTTTATTTGCATTTCAAGACTACAACTCAAAACTTGGTGAGAAAACTTCTAAACTCATTTTCCTTCTTCCTGAGTAATTCTGAAGAAATTAACTGGCAGGAGCTTAAGATTCTTCACAATACTGACCAAAATACTCCATGTGATGTAAAACACGCAGCGAAAGTGGGCCATGATAACATTACCCTGTGGGACCATTCCACAGAGAAACCGGTGCCTCTGCTTCACCTATTTATTGCTATTTTACTGCCCAGTGACCTGCAGCAGTCCCAGGGCAGTGCAGCCTGTGTCCTGCAGCTCGTTCCACAGGCTGTTTTAAACAAACAGCGGACATGAATTCACCAGCAGAAGAGACTTCCAGGTTCACTGAGGGCTTATTTTCACTCTGGAGTGGTAACCACCTCCACAATTCCCTGAAGTACTAATTGCTGAAAGCCAGGAGAATATTTTGGGGAAGCTGCTGCTTGACACATTTTTTTCTTTCCTCCATATGCACCGGGTGCTGCCAGACACAGGGAAACATACCAGAAAAACCTTCCTGTGACTAGCTCTATATTAATTATATAATACGCACATTATACCATGCATTATGCACTATACAGTGCAGTGCTCATTACACAGCACATACATTATAAAACACACTGACAATTTCTGAAGCACGTAATTATGCAGTGTAACTTATTAACCAAAATCCATGCAGCAAACTCCGATCCTGTGAAAGATGTGTGACTAGGCATTTTTAAAAAGTAAGGGCGCAAAAAGAAAATTGGGAAGAGGAACTTGATCCGCTTCTGTTTGGTAATCGACATTTTTTTGACTCCAAGGGTCAGATATGCAAAAACTGTAGCTGAAGTCCCAGAACAATATTTTCATCAGGAGAAGGTCTGGCCAGAGAAACACAAGCCCCTTTGTTTCTCATGTAATGCTGGTCATGCACAAAACAAATGCATCAGTTGTAGGTATTTGTAGAACTTAATTCAGAAGAGTAACATTCTAATATTGTGCACTGGCCTGAAAGAGGCTAAATATGCTTTCATCACTTTAGCTGAAATGGGAGAGCTGTTAGCGTGGTGTGTTACGGGAATCAGTTACTACATTGAGTTAAAACATAGAAGTATTTCTGTTACTCTGCACTTTAGTGCGAGGGAAAGGATTAACTGTTCATAATAGTAAGATATTTATTGATGGGAGCCTTAGTAACAAAGCAAAATAAGCAGAGTACCACATGATCTCTTTCCAGTTTTACACAAGACATCCTTTTGGATCTCTTTCTTAGCGAGCTTCTGCCAAAAGGTGAAAGCATGACAGGTATTAAAGTGGGTAATTAACACAACACTCGGTTTTGCCTTACATTCTTTGTAAGGTAAAATGTAAGGGCATGTCAGAAAAAGAGGTCAGCTGTAATCAGGGAGTGAGGAACTAATCTGCAGTTTGAGCTGTGGTGTTTGAGATCAGCACAGATTACATTAATCTGTGTGACCTGCCTGCAGTGACTCCAGCCATGTGACACCAAAACCAGCGGTTGTCAGGCTCCTGCAGATTAATGCTTCCACAGCAGGCAGGGGAGAGGCACTCAGCACCGCTCACCACCTCATAAGGAGCGGAACTGACAGCATAAATAAGATAGATTTCCAAGCCAAGAGCATCTTGCTGAATTTCTATGTCACTTTGGTGTGCTTGCATTCAACACGAGCTAGCAGCGACTCATTTTATGCCTTCCTGTGCACAACATTTTGTGTCTCCAAAGATAAATTTAGTAACAACGTCTTGAGGATGCAAATGTAAGATATCTCTTGTTTTCCAAGGGAACTCTCACCTCCTACTTGAATACAAGCCCGCTGAAGGACTCTCATGAATAAATCTCGTTGTAGAAATCCCAGGGCCGTTGCTGAACGAACAGCCGCACCTTTCAGGGGTGGTGTGTCAGTGAACCCTTCCTTGCCTCTGTGAGCTAAGAAACACACAGAGCCAAAAAGCTGCAAGGAAGGGCAGTTGCACACAAATGTGCTGTTTGAGTTGTATAAATAGCTTTCCATTAAGTGCCATTAAAAACAGTCATAAACCCCCGTTTATATTCCTGCAATATGCTTCAATTCCCAGTTTAGGCTTGGTTTATACATTAAAGGTCTTTTCCTCTCAGGCAAACAGAGATGACTATCAATTTCTTCATGGGACTCCACATGCCAAACTCTTTATAACCCAGGGACTTTATTGCACACATCTTCATGCCAGAACGTGAAATTACTGATCTGAGCTTTCATTTTTTTCTGTACTCACCAACCTTCATCTGAAAGAGATCCAACTACACAATGCTTTTCTATATTCAGTTTTCTCTAGGATCCAAGTTCCTCGGATCCCATGTTCCAGCTGGGGTTTATTTTTAGTCCAGATGACATTTATTCTAAGAGTCACAATATGTAAAGAGACCTGGGTGTAGTATTTACTGTGGTTAGCATTCATTTCTCAGTACAGCTGAGAGTCCAGAAATCTGCTTGGTACAGGATATTTCTGAGCACAATGGAGGATTATATTAATTGATAAGAACAGACATCTGATGAACCACTGGGGTTCAAAGGGCTGAAATTCATTCATATTCTGTTCTGCTTCAAATTTCCTTCAATTTCCACACTTCCCAGTCAAATAGCAGAGTGGAATCTTCCCTGCTAGCCTAGTTTCCCACTATTATAGTTTTCAAAACTTATTCTTTATCTCCCACTGCAGAGACAACCAGAAAGGCTTGGGTTTGTTGTTTTTATATTTTTTTTTGTGAAAGATGATAATGAATTTTCCTTTTCAAAACATAAAGGGACTGTAAAACAGAAGACGTAAATTGATAGAACTGTCAGCTTCAAAAGACAGATGAATCCTATATTGCCCCAAGGAAGACTACTTGGGGCCAAGACTCAGATAATTTCCCTTTAAAACACTCTCATATCTGAATGAGTCTTTGAAAATAATTTGATAAGCAGAGCAGGGTGAGGATACAACAGGTAAATTTCCTCCCCTGAGTTATGAGGGGTTGTCTTGCCTGCTGGCGTCTCAAAGAAAGAAACTTTTCAGACCTAATTTTAACCATTGCAGAGCAAAGTAGCTCAGGTGAGCACAGGGCGAGATTGCCTGACTGCCTCTAAGGCACACAAGAACTTATAACCCACTAGAAATTGCTAAAAACTTTGCCCTGGTGTTGCCACACAGGCTGCAAGACAATTATAAGATAATTCAGAGAAAGCCAAAGTCTCAAAAGCCCCAAGAACACACTCAAACTGATTACTTCTTATATTCCTACGTACCATTTCTCCTCAAGCATAATGGGAGATAAGGTCAGCTCCCATCAGTGCGCTCAGAGGTTGGGATTCCTTGGGGAAAAAAAAATGCTTCTCTTTGAACTGTGTGCCTGCTATGCTGCCATGGGTGCAGATTCCTAGCTGGCATAAAGCAGAATGACTCCACCTAATTCTGGAAAACTACACAGAACATGGTGAGAACCCGTTTGTCCAAGCAGCCCGTAACTTACTGTGTAGTAAAGGTTTTTTATGTATTCATTCAAAGTGAGTTTATAACTGACTCTTGCTACATAAATCCACAGCACTTTCATAAAAAATAGGTCTCCATTAACATCCTTTTTTGAGAAATATTATCCTGTACACAAAAATCTATGTGATAATAGCAAGATAGACTGGCTAAAATTAATTAGAAACAATAATAGTTGATTAGTCTGCTATCTATGCCAGTTAAGGATTTTTACATCATCCATTTTACTACAGACATCTGGATTTAACAAACCCGTAGTTAGAGGCATAAAAACACCTTTCACAAAAATGTTTTCACAGCAAATCAGAGTCAAGGATACAAAGAATACACATAGAATAAAGCCTTTTGCATCCCTGAAAGTGTCCTGTAGCCACCTGTTCAGAACACTGATGTTGCTCTAGAAAAAAAGCAACCAATAAAGCTAATATCTTTTTCAGTCCAAGCCTCTTCTAACTCTTCTTACATAGCACAAAGAAACCGGGCTGAACATTTTGTGTCATAACTGATAGGTCAGAGAGTAGTGGTTGGTACCCAAATAAATGGCAAAGGAAATGATGCATAAAGAAGAAAATTGTAATGCAGCCATGGATCACTTCTGACACTTTCAATTAACGTTTTGTTTAGTTAAGCACTTACAAGTTTTAATGAGCAGTTTTGCAAAAAATTAATTAAAAGATTTCTACTTTTCTTAAGTTGTCTGACTTCACAAAAAAAAACCCTCAAAACCCTGACACATTGTATTTGTATTTTATTGTTTTCATACATTTTACTTTCAGATAACTGCACTCCAGAGCAATACTAAACTGATGCTGAATTCTTTGCAAACTAAGCACTCTACACAGAGTTTGCTCTTCTTTTTATTAGGAATATTTGCATGTCAAGATTCTTAAGTTTGCATTATTAACATAGTCATTTTTTAATAATTCTATTTCATGAAGGAAGGATTATTCCATCTACAGAAATGTATCTAGTAAGAACAGAAAATCAACTTCAAAACTGAAAATCTCTCCATAATTAAAGTAGAACCTAAGTAAATCCCTAGTGTGAACTTCAGCATAGTAGTTTCATCTGGTGAAGTTCTCCTTCCTGGTATTTACTGAGAATGCATGTTGGCATGATATAAAAAAAAAAATCAAGGTATTTGTTCATACTCATTTTACAGCAGTACTTGTAAAAACACTTCATCTCTGAATGGGCTACTGTGAAAACTTCTGTCTCTCCTTTCAAAATAATTTCCATTCCTGCTACTCTTGAATTTATCAATTACCTTCCCAGTGAAATCCCAGCTGTTGGGGGGAGTAGAGAGGTAAAACACATTTTATTTTCACTTATTCTGGGATGCATCAGACAGGTGGAATTGATTCCCAGTCAAAGACTGGTTTGATGAGATCCACCACAAATGAGAATCAGCACAAACTACAGGGGCTTGAGACAAATTTGCTTCAGAAAACAAAAACAAAACAATCCAAAAAACCCTACAAACAGCAGGCCTGACAACCCAATTCATACTGCAGCATCCCATGTTGCATTTCCTTGCTCTGGAACCCACAAGTACTCGGAGTATTAGCCAAAACACAGGAAAAAAGCTCTATAATTAAAAATGTATAATTATTGTATTTCAATGGTAGCTTTTACATGAAAAAAAACAATACAACTTGCAGACAACAACTCCTACAGCATTTCACAATTTCAACACTTACAAACACCATTTCTTTCAACAAGGCCTAATGTCGCTCCTGAAGCTGCTCAGGAAATTTACCCAGCTTTCACTCCCTGAAAACACAGGAGATTTGACTCATAAGTATTGCAACAGTGTTGCATTTCCTATTAAACAGCAATGCATTTCTACGCCATCCAAAACAAGAGTAATGGAGTACCTATTCGCATGAAAATGGAGTATGCTCTTAAAAACAATTACTTTGCTTTTACTCTTTTCAATAAAAACTTTAAATTAGTTCAAATAGTGACCTATGTTATCCTATTTTCAAATATAATTTTTTCCTCAATAAAAATCGAAACAGCCTGGAGAACGTGGAGAATGTTGAAAAAGCAGGAATGTGCAGCTTATTGGTTACATCCCACTGATAAATCTCAGTCACAGAGAAGTGCTAAGTTACTTTGCAAAATCATAGATGTTAATATTTACTAGGCAATTAATTTGATGTCCCAAGAAACCTGTTCCCTCACTAAATTCATGTGCATGCATTTATGGTGTGTTAGGCACTATTCCTGATCTATCCTCTAAATCAGTATTAAATACAAGAGCTAAGATCCATGGAAAAAAGGCCCCCTCTCTCCCCATTTAATAACTCGAAGCTGTGATGCCACTAACAGCAATTTTAGACAAAATAGCATGATTCATATTTCAGAACCTCTGTGTACTTCTGAGAACGAGAGACAGCTATTGGTATCAGGAATAAAAAAAAACAAAGCAGAAAAAAACTCAAAAAGTACAAGCTACATGCAGCTTTCATTTTGGAACACAAAAATTTTCACAGGAGATATGGCCACTTTCTCTGTTTCTATTTTCATTCTCTGGAACAAATATTACAGAATTAATTCCTCCCATAACTTTCAGCCTCCTGCTTCCAGCAAAGTTGATTACGACAAGACATTTATGCTCGCTTGGAAAGCAGTCAGATGCAGTGGAAATCATCTTTTAAGCCTACAAAATTTGTACAACCATATCCAAGAACTTGCACTGCTTGGTGCTCTCTCTACAAAACAGCCTTCCAAATCCACCACCAATGTATTACCTTTGTGCTGTTAGAGAATGATTTAATCTCTGTAATAATGTCTTCACTTGCCCTTGAAAGATCATTAATGAAGGCAGCTATTGCAACACCAACCTCAGAAATGCCATCAAAATATATCCATACATTTATTCATGCATAAGAGTTGGCATTGCAACTCTTATTACCACAGTGTGCTGCTTTCCAAGTCAAATTTTTTTAGAAATGTTTAAAAACTTATTTGCTTAACAGCTGCCTAAAGAGAGTTCACGATCACTTTTTATTCACCTCTCATTCACGTCCAGAATTCCAACTACACGGTATTGTTTTGTGTCCTTTTTTGTCCATTTAAGATGGGTTCCCAGACTGAAATATCACATCTTAGCACACCTCCTATTTCTGGGACATACATTTAAAATAGCTTATTCACCATCAGTGCCAATATGCTGACATACCACAATATTTTTTGCATGAAAAACACTACTTTGTCGCTTGCGTTTATGCAACTAAGCAAGTTTGGAGGGGGTTTTTTTTAAGCAGAATTTTTGTTCCTTCCTATTTCTCACAGAAATCTATTCTGAAACTTATCCAGCACAGCAATTCTATTTTAGTTCATGCTACTCAGAGACCACCAGGCTAAGCAATGCCAAGCTTTGGGCTAGTGAGGAACAGCTAACACCAGCAGTGCAGGCTGGAGCCCTTGAAGACTGAATAAAACATTGCTTTCTAAAACCCCTGTGTGCATAAATACAGCCACACCTTAATTATCTTCACTCTGTTTAAACAGAATTCCAACTATTACCATAACTGCTTGCTACATCCATTTCTACTTGCTGAAACCCCACAGCCTTTCAGTGCCCACAGTGACATCAAGCTCTGCTCTAGGCTGGGCTGCTGCTCGTGTTTGAAGAGGGCTCCTGGGTGGCTGTGTGGGATCAGTTTTCCTTTGAAAAGATCACTGGGGTGAGGCATCTGAGCCACAACTTCAAAGCCAGCTGCACGCACCTCCAGCTTATCCCAGGGTGTTGTGTGTCAGGGTTGGCTTTCTGGTAGGGATCCAGCCACGCTTCTTTCCTTAATCCCGAGCCACCGTAATCGCGTTACTGAGGTGGGAGTGCCTAATTAGTTCTGGAAGTGGTGCAGAGCTCCAGGGAGAGCAGTCTGGCTTGTGACATCCAAGATGGAGTCCATCCGAAATACGTAGTCAGCTCACAGAACTAAGGGAATCAAAACATTCCACGGAAAGCAGAGGTCTGACACCCCTAAGCTGTTTTCACATTCACAGCGCTGCTCCATAACAGCTGAATTGCCATCCTGGAATCACTAGGTTGCAAGTAACCTCGCTAGTTCCCATCCCACATAAATTTTGTAGGAATTTGAGTCTTACTGTCAAACAGGACAGCAAGGCTCTGCAACTGACTGGAAAAAGGAGTTTCATTTGTCCCCTTCTTCATCCTCTTGGAGAACCACAAGCATTTGCTTTGGAAGTTGAACAGTCCCATAGAAGTCATGAAAACAGCTCACATGCTCAGTGTCTACCTTTTTTGTAGTCTTTTTTCCCCCTTTGCTTTCTCACAAAAGAACCACATCTGGAGAAAAAAGATCATGAAACTAAAATGGAACAGAGAGTTGCTTGCTATTGCAAAAATTTCAAGAGAAAGTTAATCCACTCAACCAGCACTAATATGGGTTCTGGGCTGATATAATTGACAGATGGCAAATAGCTGCCATTTGTTAATGACTTAAATTGTCACTGTAAACTGACACTGCTCTCACACAAGTGTCAAGATTATTATCCAATATTGCAAACAAAGTCTAAAGGAGTTGCCATACTCAGACATGCTCCAGCATATTGCCTCCAGCAAAGACACTCCTAGGGAGAAAACCTGCATTTGTCTGCAATGCTCCTAACTGGCCTCCAGCTGAATTGCCACTGCTCCCTGCACTGATTTCTCTCCACAAGCAGACCCTCATTCCATTGGTAAAGCTCTGCAATTGCAGTATTTTGGAAAAGGATGTAATGCACGAGCATGCAATCATTCCTCAGACCAGGGAGTGTGGTGCTTCTGCACGATGTGGTTGGGGTACATTAATTCCAAAATAAGAGGAAAGTGGCCAGTGTTATTGCTAAGAGGCTAAAGTGCATTCAAGTAAACAGTACTTAGAGCAAAGCTCAGCAATCAGCTCTTTTCAGGGAAGACTTTCATACCTATTTCAATTCCACTCAGCAAATACTGGCTGACACAAAAAGCCAGGAAAGCATTGCCAGATTATGAGGAGAAGTCTCAGTACCCTAAGTGTGGAAAAGGAGCTATAACTTTCTTAAAATAATCTATTTTCTTTTTAAATAAGGAATAAATTACAGCAAGACTTGACAAACAGTTTCATTAAAAACATTCTCTAGCTTTCTCTGAAAGCAAAAATTATTTTCCCATTATTTTCCCATTTATTGGACCAACCAAGTTTTCACTTGTTATGTATATTAGATTATGTCTAAACACCTCCCTTGATTTGTATAGCTCAAGAGCTCTTTGAGATCTACTCTCTGGAACACAATCCTCTATTCTGCTGCAAAATAAGCATGTAACAACCCACAGCTTTACTCTGTGCTGATGTTATGTGTGATTCTGACCAGCACTGTTCTAATAAGATTTTTACTCCTCAGTGCACAGGGCAGCATAAACCAAGTGCATGAACCAAGCAGGTGCTTTCACTTCACCAACTTCAACTGGCCCAGAAAAAGGCAAATTCCTCTGCAACTTTGCCTGCCCCGCACACAGTGACCTCCTCTGGCACAGGGCCCTGGCAGCAGTGCCTCCACCCAATGGAGCTGGAAAGCCTCACTTCACACAGGCAATACAGCAAACACCAGCAGAGACCTAGGATACAGATACAGCCACAAAAATATTTTGCTCCAGTAGCTTTTTGATTAAGCAATAATGCGAAAATTCACCCATGGAATGTGAATTAAGGCCTGCTGCAATTAAGAGGATGATCTCTTTAGATGGCAATTTGTAATTTTGCTCTTCTAGCTATGCCCTGACAGAGGTGGCTGCACCTTACAAAGCTGAATTAGGTAGTTCATCTAAAAAGAGAGAAAAGGAAAATTGGCCAGCAGGGTTGGTTCTGATGATTCCACCTCAATTAGACACCATTATTTCAGCTCCTAGCACCATAATCTGAAGATGCAGATCTCAGCCAAGCAACTCCCAACAGCTCACCAGTTTCCTTTGCTCCTACATTTTATGGGGCGTGCAGGCTCCGTGCACGGATGTCTGGGTGCCTTCAGGAAAGTTTCTCTGGCTCCCACCCATGGATGGCAGATGGCAGCACCAGAGCAGCACAGCTGTACTGTAAGGAACTCCTACATTAAATGAGTTACTGCCTCTGCTACCGGGAGCCGCCGCTGCGGGATGAAAACAGCAGAGGCCAAGGGAAGGGGAAGGGAACCCGGCAGCGCTGTGGGGACTGCACTGCCTTATCCCCTGTGCTGCACATTCCTGGTAAATCCACCGAGGGGTGACTGTCCCCACACTGAGAGGGCTCTCATGACCCCTCTCTTATGTTTCCAGTACCTCACAGAGAGCCTTCTGCACGCCAGCCCCAAAACCCAGTTTGTGCACTCCACAGGTATGTCAGCAATGCCATACTACCCGTTTTTTAGGAAAAAACCAGGCAGCCCGTTTGCACAGAGAAGATTCCCCCAATGACATATGGGGAAATTTCTGCATAATTTTGCCTGCAAAATAACAATGATGCTGTTAGGCATTTGAGCTACACCTGGATGATAAAGGTGGTAAAATACAACTACAAATGAACAGGCTAAAAGCAATTTTCTAGTGTAATAGAAAGTAATGGAAGATTTTATTTCACACCACAAAATGTGTGTCAGTATATAAGAGAAGCAAAGCTGTATCAGTACATTTTCAGAAATTATTAGGTCTTCTCTTTTTATGATAACTAGTATTATTTAATAATGGTTAAACTACAATGTAAACATCAGCATTTCAAAATTAAAATAAGCAAAACACAAGGGGAAAAATAAAAAAGAAAATCCCCAACCTTGCTTAAGGGACATCTTGCACTAGATGAAGACTGAACACAGTGCATTATTTCCAAAAAATATCAGCCAGGGAGCCAGTAGGCAAATCTTATTCTGTCCACCATGATAGTGGACTATGAAACAAACAGAACACTAAATTCTAAGTTTTTGCTCAGCTCCAGCAGCCTGTCCATGGAAGAGTTTGGAGGGGGAATAAATGATCTACTGAAGTATTGGTCACAAGTGGGGAAACAATCACCTTCAGCAGAGGGCTCTGGTTGATTCACAGTTTTTCAGAAGAGGTCAGTCGTTGTGAGAGGTCAGGGCAGGTGAGCAGGCAAGTCCAGCCACAGATCCTCAGCACTCCACATTAAGCCAACCAAACCTCAGACCAACAAAGCACAAGCCAGAAAAGCAAGAGCTTTCCACTGGCTGTTTGCTGGACCTTCTACTGGGGAAGAAAAAAAAAAAAAAAAAGCTGTAGAAAGATTCCGTGTATTGCGATGAAGGCAGTCCTGCATCTCTCCCCATTTACTTCCATTACCTAAACATGTCCTACTGTGGGTTTTCAATCCCAAAATAGTTTGGACTTTACCAAAAAAAAAAATCACAGAATTCCCTATCCGCAGCACAAATAAATTATTCCACTACTTTGTTGAAGTTAAAAACCTTAAAAAACGCATCTTGACTTCCAAAAAATGCACCACATATCTGTACTGTCTGTAGACCAAATAAATAAGCATTTGTTTACATCCATACGGAAATGGCTATCCTAAGTTTTTAAGTAGTGTGGTTTGAAATGTGATTCCTGACTGGAGAGAAAACACCACTTTAAGTGGTTCACAAGCTTTATGAATATATTTTTATTTGTTTACATAAAATCTATTTTGTGCATGGAAAAGAAGGTGTCCTTTGCAAGAATAAGTAGAACTTCAAATTTTATGTCTGTACACAATTCTAAATGCCATATGAAAACCGGCTGCAGTGATAGCTAATGACTGTGTGTAATATTGTGACCTATCACAGTGATGAAAAAACCAGACTGCTCATTTTATGAATTTTCTTTTTTTAAAATCTTTTCATTCATCCAACTCATTACATGGAAATATTACAGTTATTAGAGGAAATGCTTTAAGTTTGTTCAATATGAGAAATGGGATAGAACTACAACTTGGGCATCTAAGAAATTAGAATTGTTCCATCTTTTGCATTGGAAGAAGCAAGAATAAAATTACCATTTCCCAAAAGTCACAACAATTTTAAATATTTACTTAGCCAAAATCTTGAAAAGGCAATCTTGTTGGCATTCCTGGGGGATAATGGATGCTAAAACATCTCCATTATGAACCTACAAAGATTTACACTTGATATATTGACTTATCAGAAGATGAATTACGCTTTCAACTCCGAGAATAACATACTTTCTCCAACGTTAAATTCTAGTGCATATATTCTCATTGAGTATAATATTAATATCCCTCACAGAAGTGAAATGCTGAAGACTTTTAAGTAGACTTTTCAAGAAATTAACAGGTCTGGTGGAGGTCACAACTTAGCAGAACAATCATGAAATACTGTAAACAACACAACCATGAACCAAAAGAACTACATCAAGGTGCTAAAAAAACCTGCTTTAATTTCATTTCCCAATTCCAGTGGCCCAAGCAAGAAACCCCACTGAAAGTCAGCTGCTATCCTGAATAACAGAACTGGCCTAGAGAGAATTGCTGCAGAGCTTTGGTGCCCATATTGCTGCTGGGTGAGCACTTGTGTGTCCTTGTGCCTCTCACAGGAAGGTGTCTCACAAGGAACCACTATGGCTGTCCTGCATCAACACAGCTTCAACAAGGGATTTCCATAGATCTTCTCACATTTAATTTTCCAGCTTCACAGAGAGTGGAAATATCTTAAAATTAAAAGTTTAAGGTAATCAAATATACAGCTAACAATCCTTATACTCCAATTTATATATGTACGTGAAAATAATTAATAAACTAACTCTTTCCTTGGATTCCACCCCCAAGTCTGATGACTTCTTTCCCATGTGGACTGAAGAATGGATTATAGGGAGATGCATATACATAAAAATACTCATATACATTCATATAGCACCTTCATATAAATATTACAACAGTCAGCACATAAATGGGAGGGTGATTTGTGGAGTGAGGCCAATTCTCTACACTAATTTCTGCAGCTTATTACCCATTCCTGTTTGTTATTACAATATGCATGGCTCCCCATAGCAAACTGAACTTGCTGTTATAAGGAATATAAAGCATGTGCTAATGGCACACAGAGCAAGGTGAGATGCAAGTCGTGAGAAGGTCACAAGAAAGTAAAAACTGTGAAAAAGATCAGAATGTACAAGCTCTTTTCGGTCTTCTGTTCCATAATCAGCCATTTTTGAGAGCACAGTGTATGATGTATTGTTATACACATCATCCAATCCCCCTGGGGTCTCTCATACCACAGCAGGGAATAACCAAACCCTAAAAAATCTATCCTAAAAGTCCTCTAAGAGCAACATGTCTGTTTGCTTAAAAACACTTAAACATATAAAATTTATTTGCTTTTCCCCATTGCCTATATCCACTTCTTAGATTAAACAGTAGCTGTATGAAAAGCTGAGGGTAGCTGTGACTCTGAACATCATGAGTTAACACTGACAGACAAGTGTGGAAGTGGTACCCAGACACACCTGGCTCAGAGAAATTAGGATCCAGGATCAAACAAGGTTTTTGGTGCCAGCTGAGGTGGTGACAGGCTAACTTTTGAGTACTGTGGCTGGTGAATGTTCTGGGCACCCCATCTTCCAAAGACACTTCACATGTCAGTTGTCTGGATAACCTTCTCCCAAAACCAGAGGAAACACATGATTCTAGCCCAGCAAGTGAGACTGAATGTGTAAGAAGAGAGCTGGGAGAACTCTGAGAATGCGGGTTAGAGGAAAAGTGGCATGGAACAACGAAGGGAAAAGGTAGGAAGGTGGCTAAGAAAATGAGACATAAACCATTCTGCAAAAAGGAAAAGTGAGGGCACACAGGAAAAAATTGTGGAGACCTCAGGCACTGACCTGAGGAGCATCTCTTGCAACTGTAGCTCACTGCACCCAATTCTATAAAACAGGGTGTGATACCTTTGTCACCTCTCGTCACTGCCTGCCGTGGGGACAAAGCCAGGAATAATTCTGATGCCTCCCAAAATGACAAGAGTGGAGGCTCTTCAGCTAATGCAACTGCAAATGGCTTTTGTTTAACCTTCTCTATTTTTTTTAAATTTATTTTTATTATTTTATTTAATTAAAAAATAGGAGAAGAAAAAAGTCTCTGCAGAAACCCTCCTCCCCTCTCCCAAACATTCTGGCAATCAAGACCTTCTGTTGCTCTGACTGGACAAACACTCATTAATGATTTGCTGGATTGCAGGAGATAAAAAAATATTGCAGAAATAACAAACCGACCAGTTAAATTTTGTTGGATTAAAAAAAAAAGTACATGTGGATGCAAAGCATGCCTCTCAAAAAGCCATTATGCCATCTGTAATTTCCTTCAAGGTTTTTGCTTTTATAAACTATTTACTTTTCAAGACTATTATGATCTACAGAAGTAATTGCACTGGAGCCATTCTAATGGCTGGCCAGACATTAAATTCACTGCAAGTGAATTTATTCATTCAGCTTCCTCATGGAAGAACAACAAAAGCAGTGCCTTTAATTTATTATATTGTTCTAACATTTAACTTTTTTGGTACAATATAACTGATGACCTTACACTGACCCAAAGCCCCCTGTACCTGTAATACATGCTACTTCAATTTACTGTCCAGTGGAATTTTTTAGGAGTTCTTTATATTTACACGCTAAGGGCAGAAGCCCCACTGCTCCTGACATTCCACCCCCCACTCAGGAGCCCTCTAACCTCGCACACTTTTGCACTGACCCCAGTAAGTTGCAGTTTACACCAGTCTTTGGAAAATTTAATCCAGATCAGGTTAGTAAATTGTGTAAATTCTACATCAAACTCAATGACTGAACTATGGCAGTCTTTACTTCAAGAACAAAAAGCATTGAGGACTAAACCTGAACTAAAAATATTTCTGACATTTACTTTGATCATGAAAAATTAGTCTTCAATTTGAATTGACTTACTTTAAGGTTCAAACCTTTGCATCTTGCTATGCTATGCACTAATAAACATACAATTACTCCTCATTTAAACACAGGCAAAGAACAATAAGATCAGCTGTTAACTTGGTTTTTTCAATTAAAAAATAGACAAAGTCTCTGACTTTAAGAGACATTGCTGGTCACGGTGTCTAGGCCTTTGGTAATCTGGGACATCAACACAACAAACAAAACCATTTGACAAAAATCAACCTTGATATCATAGCTTCGCCCTGAAGAAAAAAGCTTCACAAACAATACCTTGCATAGCAAATCTGTGGCTGTTCATATGCCACTGGCCTGACAGCATGGATTAGGAGAAAACAAGATTAAATGAAAAGCCTCACTTGGATTTATTTCTCCCTGCTAGCATTCCAAAGCCAATGCCAGTGCTGGAAAGAGAAAACAAACTGAATTCTCCACTGACCAATATTTCTTCAGAAAAACTGCTAACTAGATTTTGATCACTGAGCATTTGCACTGGGGGACACAGAAGCCAGAAACAAAGAACCGCCTCACCTGGCAAACCAGACTGCTGGGCTTCGCCAACAGCCACTTGTTCATTTTAGTCAAGGACATCAGTGTTAACAGCTGATGATTCCTTTTCCTACAAGCAACAATTTGCAACACAGGCAAAAGTCTTAGCCCAGTACCTGTTTTAAAGTCACAGATGTAATGATGCAGAACTAGCTGGAGCAAAAATGAAAACAAAAAAAAACCCAGTATCACTAAATTGCTCTTCAGCTTGCACTAATACGGGTATTCCCACTGCACAGTTAGCGCTGGCAATGAAACCCACCAAAAATCTCTAACAATTCAAAAATCCCCATTTGCTTGTAGCATTTCCCATTCTAAGTATGAGAAAATTAAAGTCAAAACCTAAGGAAGGAGAATATAAAATGTTCATTTGTTGTTATTGTTGGTTTAAACCTGACCTGGGAAACAAACAATCTGTTTCTGCTCCTTAGGTACAACATTAGATATCTCTTATTTTCACATGGTTTCCTTACTAACAATTTTCCCCCCGTTAATAAGCAACCAAATAGTGACAAGCTTTTGTACAGCATCTGAGGTTTCCTAAATGCCATGTTTATAAATATAACTGCAGATACAAACTATTCTTGCCACCTGTCCCTTAAAATGCTAGGTTGCCCTTTAAATGTTTATTCTACCTGAAGCTCATCCATGTTCTGGAAGTTAATGAGCCACCTGAAACTGCTTCATAAATATCTTCCTTTCTGCAGCATTTCTTTTCTATAGGAAGTGTCTGGGGAACCTCTATAAAGATCAATCCTATGTGGTAAGAGCCACAACCTTTTGCCAATTTGTGCCCCTTAAAAACAGAGTGAGATTGTTTGAAACAGCTGCATACACGGTAAGTTTGTACACAGATGAATTGAGAAGTGATATTCCTTGCCCATACACAAAACACAAACAATAAGAATGCAGAAGGATATTAACTTTACTTTCAGGCCTTCTGCCTGGGGGGAGGAACCCAGGCTTGTAGAGGGAGCTCTCATGAGCACACCTGAAGAATTCCAGTCTGGTGGCTGTAAATTACCTATGGCTGTAAATTAACCAGGTTTCAGGGCTGTTTTGCAGCAGGAAGGAAGGTGAGCATCAAAAACCACATTAGGACTGTGTGTAAACCCTCTCTAGGTCAACTAATTGCCCTCAATTTCCTCAGTTCTGGAACAAAAACACGGAGACAGATCTTGCTTTTAGGTTTTATCTCTGCAGTCATATTCCTTTCAGGACTATCACATGGGAATAATTACACTAGGATTTGGTTCAGTGGATAGGAATCTTGAGATTTATTTTTCTTCCTGTGAAGAGCCGTCAAGGGAATCTAATTGTAAAGAACTCTTTTGATAACATGCTTTTAATGGGAATAATGATTACAATTTTAGACCTTTTTTTTTTTTCTTCTGTTCATTCCAGCATTGCCAGACATCTTTCCTGTATGCTGCTTGAGAATATGGACATAATGCTCATCATGTGAGCAACCCCACTGGCATCAGAAACCTCCAAGACATGCACAACACTAAGCTGCTGAAAGGAGGGCTCATTAGCAACACTTCTTTTGGAAAGAAAGATGAGAAGAGGGATAAAAGTTAAAGAAAAGCTCAGTCATTTTGACATAACTTCTGGAATAAATATGGGCATAACTTTAAGGGTCATTACACCTGTTACAGTGAGGCTGCACATCACAAAAATAATGATTGTGATGCACTTTTCCCCTAAACATACTCAGCTGCCTCACAACAAAAGGGTTTTTCTGTTGGAGTCCTCATTCCTACAGCACTGGAGATCCTACACCTGTAACCCAACCCACCAAATTCCACATCTCAGTCACTGAGCTGACAACAGTCTGCTGAGAACACAAAATAATAAAATCAGAACATCAGTTTCTTCCCGTCTACAAAGTATAAAAGGAAGCAAATAGATTTGCTAAAATGCAAATAAACCAGAGGAACAGGAGAGTTGCATTTCACCAGTGACAGGAATCTCTATCAACTTAAAGGCTGCTTGATAATAGCTTAAATCCAAAGCTTCCACTGCAGCCCCTGTACAAATTAATTCTGTAATACACAGAAAATAAAAGAGTGTGTGTGCGTTTATGTGAGACTGTGAAATAGGGGGAATAAATGCAGATGGCTTGACCTGTGAGATGTGATCACTATTTTTAAGAGCATTTATGAAAGGGCAATTGAGGATTCAATATTAAATGAGTAAGTCTAGATATGAACACTAAAGTTGACAGCCCTGCTTGTACAGTGGCAACTCTTGTATGTACTCAGCCCAACCTAAATCCAAGACTGTTTATAATTTATTAGAAAAGAGACTAAATTGAAAATAGTCTGACTTTTCATGCCACTGATAGATTAGCATTGGACTCTGAATTTCAACCATTCACGATTTCAACCATTTAACATCAGCATTTACAGACCACCAGTAAATATCACTACAATGTTTTAGGTCTAACTCACCAGTTTTGGGATGAAAAGTGTCTCCATACAGAGGTACATCCTGTTAATCACAGCAAAGCACCCCCTTGGCCTGCAGCCTGTCCAGGGAACTGCAAGTGAATTCCTGCCAGGAATATAGCTAATTACTGGGCACTTACATTGCAAGTTTTCCTACTTGAGACCACACTGTGCTGCTGGGTGGAAGAACAGGTTCTCCACTGCTCCCATTCCCTTCAATTTTCTACAGTCACCTCCCTACAATCAGTGATGCTGTAAAGGATACAGGTGGTTACAATCTACTTCTCAGCTTTTAAATTACCACTAATTGGTCGCCTGAGGGTACCTGAGTTCCAACCTTAGTAATGAATGCAGTTTCTGTATTTATAAGATATGCTGAAAGTGTAGAAATTTGAGGAAAACAAGGAGAAAAAGGGTATATTCAAGCTACAAAAAGTTCACTCTTCCTCACAACACTTGTGTTGTAACTCAGTCCTTGAGATTAATTTAACCCTTGTTTTAATCTAGATCCTGGTTGGAAACAGTTAACCCCAACAGAGAAATTATGCACTCTGCTCTTTTGTAATCTAAAAATAAGTTATACTGTAAGAGGCTTCATAAATACATCCTGAAGACCCTCTTAAGCACCCACTCAAGTACATTCTGTAGGACTTTAACAAGAGCATGATGCAGAAACAATCTGGTTTATCAGCCTCTGCTGTGAATAACAACACTTGAGCACTTCATCTTCTGCAGTTCTTGAGTATGTTACAGAGGTCATCGTCCCCAGGGCGTCCTTCTCACATATCTCACATCCCTTGCTAGTGATCTGCCCACTCTGTTGCTCTGTTTGCATTCCATTTAATATGTTAATCTAGAAAAGCAACAAAAATGTGGAATGCATTAAAAAGAATAATAAAAAGACGTATTTTGAGTAGGCACTTCACGTTCCAAGCTGCTTTTTCTTAGTGACAGTTACTCATAGCTGATTTTTCCACTTCTGACACTGCTGCCAAATCACTGACAAGGAATTGCAGGGAAGGATAACTAAACACAGAGAGAAAAAGAAAGGCACGTGTTGAAATCATACCAGATCTTATGTTATTTCTTGTGACTTCCCAGACTGAGGAAAGATTTCAACAACACATAATAGTTCTAATAATTGCTCTGCATTATTAAAAGAAGCCAGTTTTAAAGTAACACATGGTATCCACAGAATCACAGGATGGGGCAGGTTGGAAGGGAGCACAGGGGTCATCTGGTCCAACCTCCCTGCTCGAGCAGGGTCACCCCAGAGCTCATGGTTCAGGATTGCATCCAGATGGGTCTGGAATATCTCAGCAAGGGACACTCCACAGCCTCTCTGGGCAGCCTCTTCCAGTGCTCGGTCACTGCACAGGGAAGAATTTCTTCCTCATGTCCAGGTGGAACTTCCTGGGCATCAGTTTCTGCCCGTTCCTCTTGTCCTATTGCTCAGCACCACCAACAGAGCCTGGATCCATCCTCTGACCCCTCCCTTCAGACACTGACAGACAGGGATGACTGTTGTGCATGCTGATGCAATTAGCATTGTTCAGAACATTTGTTCTTAACCTCTTTAAAGTGGGGGGAAAACCACTAAGCAAACCACATATGGTATAAGGGTGATTAGCAAGACCAAACAGTAGCAGTTACACAGATAAATGCTATTTATTCATTGTCTTCTAGGCCTGTCAAAAAAACCCCCAAAATTCTTCAAGGCAGCCTCACTTCATAGCTACTGACTCAAAATCAGCAAAAGCACTCAGCTCTATCTCAAAATGAAAACCATTAGATATTTTACTAGATCAAGGCAGGCCTAGACCAAAGTTAATTATTCAAATGCCTTTATTTCAATCATCTATAGCAAGCTACTTCTGCAGTGTTGCTACCAGAGGTTACATAGACCATACTGGGAGAAGAGCCACAGGTTTTGTTGAGAGGTTTGTTTGAAGGTGCTCCAATACATGGGTTTGTAGGTTTTCTAACATTTTCCAACGTTTCATTTATCTCACCTGGGATATCAGATGACGGGCATCAGAGTGCCACAATAATGTTTGGCTTTTTTTCAAAGAATGGTGACATCCTTTCCTCTCAGGCTAATAAATCTACAGACCAAGAGCCAGCAGTGTCTTCCTTCACAGATTCCCATACTTCATGAAAACAGATCCCCAATATGCAGGATTAGGGCAAAACTGGCATTGCAACAAGAACAGTGAGACACCATCTCTGAATGCAAAGGCTGCACTGCACCTGTAACCCCCAGAATCAGATATTCAGTGCTTCCAGGTTTCCACATTTCTTCCAGGAATGAAGGGCAGCACATTATTAAGAACAGCCTGAGGCAAATGCAACGACATTAGCAGCATTCTCCTGCAAATATCCCTGACTTCTCAATCATGCTACTTGTTACTTACACTGGTTTTGCTATTATCTGTAAAATTTAATGTACATTTAGATGAAATATGTATGAGGGCATCACGCAGCAAAATCTCAAGCAGCCTGTGCCTCCTGCACACTCATTCATCTTCCCTACAGGAAACTTTTCAGGTGCATGGAGCCTTATCTTCTCATCTGTCATGAAATCTCAAGCAAAAAAAACCTAAAAACAAAAAACAAAAAAAAACCCAAAAAAACCAACCAACCAAAAAACCAAAAAAAACCAAAAAAAACCCTAAACAGTCTTATTAGTTTTCTGGCTTATCTTTTTAGCAAATGTATTTTCAACCTTTATGTCAGAGTGCAGGTTATATGAAAACAGTACGTGAAGAAATGCAATTTTGAGAAACAAATAACACTAAAACCCAGAGCCATAAAAAAGTCATTTGAAATAAAAGTCTAACAACCCCTAGAAGAGACTGCATCTTAACTGCATTTACTTTTCACTCCTAAGCTTTAAACACATTTGAGACACACAGTTCTGACAGAGAAATTCAGCGTACCTAAGTGTGTATTCAAGAGTCACTGAAACAAGAATATCATTTTTATGTAAAATAAAGCATCATCAAGAAAGTCACGCTGAAGAGTGAGTCACCCTTTTTTGCATGCCATCCTTAGCTATCAATGCTACCATTGGTTATATAAATAATGTTAAGAAATTAATTTAAGATAGAGCCTCTGAGCAAAATGTGAATAGGTACAGGTCAGATGTACATGACACAGGGACAGAACAGTGACCAAAAAAGCCTAAATAAAATTGTTTCTACCTTAGATATTTTCACAAATTAATGTGAACTAGATCAGTGATGCGAATTTTTTATTGTCCGTTAGCCAGGCTATCAAATTTGTACAATATATCACTTATTCCAAGAAAAAGAGCTGGCAGGAGGAATACTTAGCTTTGGAAGTGATTGTCCAGCGTGATAAGGAGCAGAAGAGGACACAGATGGAAGGGGAAGTTGGGCATGGAAAACCACAGGTGGCATTAAACACCGTAACCACACCTGTCTCAGTAAAACGGGGTGAGAATGGTTGAAGTTTCAGAAGGGAATGGAAAGCATTATCCTGCATGCTTGTCTTGCTCTTCTTTATGGCTGCTGCTCAAGACAGGACATCTATTGTTTGATCCAGTACTGTTTGGTAATAAAAAGTGGTGTAACAGGAAAACAGACTGGATAGATCCTACAAAGAGCATCATATCACTGCCCCCAAAAGGTACGGTCCAGCTGGAAGTCTCACAAATTTCACAGAATCCATCACCAAACCACATCTGATTCAAATTCACATTCACACCTAATGAAACTTGGTGGGAACATGACCAACCTCCACAGGCCTCAGTGTGTCACCATCTGAAGCGGCAGCTAAGGCAGTGTTCTGTGGCCTAATGGGATTGTTGAAAGGAATTGTGCACACAGCCAGGCCAATAAAACAAAGTATCCTCTAATTGTGTCGGCCTTCTTTTGCATCCTCCTGCCCATCCCTTGCCTGTTTCATTTGCATGGCATGATTGCCCATTGCGCTGCAAATTGTTCAGGGCAGGAACCCTCGCTGATGTTTGTGCGGGGCTCCACACAGCAGGGAGCATCCAGCGCAAACCTCTGGCCTCTACCAAAACAGAAATGCTAGGAAATAAGACAGGAGAGCAGCTGAGGATAACGGCATGTTAGTAATCTTAATTTTCTGAGAGCAACGCTAGACCTGAAGTGAGCGGCAGAAGGACTGGCAATGCAGCAGGCATTTTACCTCTGACACAGGGCTACAGGGCTCACGTTTTAGTCCTTTCTAAAAACTCACTTTCTCTGCAGGCAATTTGTTCATGCTCCACAGCTTCACTTAGTCTATATTAACAAATATCAGCTGCATAGTAAAGTCTAAGCTTAGCGTATTTTTAACTGAATGCTCATCATCTGCTGCAACATCCCCATTTTTCTCCTGTTTGCTTCCCTCTTCCTTAACTCTTGTTGATCCACTTTGGCTTCAGCCTGACTGAATAGAGCAGATCCATCAGAAGGGGTCTCCTATTTCTGTCTGTAAAGGAGCTGAAGACCTGAGCCACTGGTAATTCATTTTAATTCATGTTTATGCACAGAAGGCCATGGAATTGTCACAGCAATTGGGCATCACTGTAACACATGGGGAGCTTTGCTGCCACTGGCTTCAAATGAAGATTCTTTTCCTTTTGGTAGCCTTGTGTTCACAACACCTGTAATATTCTACAGTTTCCTTTACTGCTCACAGAAAAGTCCAGGTTTAGTGTTCCCTCAGATCTCACTCTGGCTTAGCATTTTTATATGCCAAGAAGTAGGCACAAAAATTATCTAGGGAACAACATTGTTTTGTCTCTGATCAGAATGGTACAAGACAATGAACAGAAGAAACACTGTGGTGGTCTCTCTTAAAAGCACATCACAGGAAAACTGTGTTTTCCAGGGCTAAGGAAAAAGAAATCTTCTTGCTGCATGTCTTATTTTCCATCATATAGTAAAAAAACACAATTCTAAGTTTAGCTATCTTGACAACACTGCTGATGCCACATCTCTACTTTTTTTGGTGATATTCTTAGAAAGTTAGTGAAGTTGCCAATTTGCCTAAATTCTTATATACCAGGGCAAAAATTAAGGACTCATTTAACCTCATCTGTCTTTGTGAAGTTACACCAATTCACACTAACTCTAAATTTGACTTATAACTCACCACTGATCTCCCATATAGCTCTCAGGTTTCTGAACATATTTTCTTATGAATATTTTCAAAATTTCATGAAGTTTCTGGGCCTTATTAGTCTTCAAATCTCATCTGTGCTGTATCACTTGCATATTATCAAGTAGAATTAAATTCCAACAGCTTTACATTAATGTAACATCACAAAATGTTCCTGAAATTGGTGTTACTGACCCTATTCTCTAGGTAAAATAAAACGAGAGTTACATAGTAGAGGGAAATTAAGCTCTCAATCTCAGTTCAACAAAAAAATAAATCATATTCCTCTCTGTCTCTCTAAACTCTGAGATGTGTACGAGTCATCTTTTGGAGCAAATCCCTCAGAAAACCACTCTCTAATCCTCCAGCACACAAAGTCTGAAAATAACATGGCTAAAGAGAATTGTCTGATTTGCCTCCTAAACACAATGTGCTCTTGTTTTTATTCACTCCCACTCTAGTTCCATACAAAATTTTTTCTCTCCAGCAGCATAAAAGCGAGTATATATTTTTCTGTCATACATGGAATTTTTAGCACGCTTTCAAATAATTAAGTGAACAGAAAGGGGAATATTATGTGGCCTGTTCATTATTGCCAGTTTTTAACTTTCTCCTCCTATTGTGAAGATCATCCATACACCTGTCTGAAATAGGTGCAAGCAATCACAGAAGGAAAAAATTGGTTCCTCTTCAGATATCAAGTCTATCCTCTGCTATACAATAGTTTTGTAATACTTTAAAAAAAAAAAAGGCACTTTTATTTTAAAAATCAAAGGAGATGTCTGTCTTTGGAAAACAAGAAGCAGCCATGTGGTAAAACTAAGCAATATTAGTTTATGAACAACTGGCTAATAAAATGAGAAGATTTGTTTGTCACATGAAGAAAATGACAGATACAAAGCTTTCAAAGCAGTGTTATTAAAGCCCCAGAATTACCTCATACTATCAGAGGGAAAAGGAGAGCAAGAGGCTCAAACCAAGAAAAACAAAAAAAAGGTAAGTGGAGTGGCTGCTCTGTCACCACTCACAGGGATCAAAGGTCACACTCAAGCACATGCAGAGAAATAAAAAACCTCTGGGCACTTACACATCACTTAAGCAGCACAAAGCACTTTTACAAACAGGAACTGTGCCCATGCTACAGAGCTGTGAATTTACAAACAAAATCCATTTGCCCTCTGGGTGGGTACTCAGAGAAGAGCGAGTTCTGCAAAGTCCTTATGACAATACAGGAGTCAAGAACAAATAGAGTGCATAATGAAGCCACAAAAAATGCTAAGATCACACTAACTGCATTTATTGGTTACAGCTGCTGTCAAGCTCCTCAGCTTGAAACGAAAAACTGATAATAAGAAATTATGAAACTCAGGAAGGAAAATTCTTATGGTTTAGGGTTAATTTTATGTTACTAGGGCAATTTTAAAACTCATTTGTTGCCTGCAACATATTCTCAAGCAGTATTATTCAACATATTTTGTAATTTGAAAATATTGGAAGATAGTAACTCTTCTTAGCCTCCCATTTCATCAGCAGCATCTCCTCCTGTAGCTCAGATATTTGTGCTGCAGCTCCTCAAAGTAAAACAATGCCCAGGACCAAAGGACACGGATCTAACCACGCCCCAGACACCCATGTTTCTGTCTGCAGCTGACTGCTGCCAAGGAAAGAAACATCAGACCTTATCATGACAACTCCAAAGTTATTTTCAAACTCAGTGCTACCTCTGCAGGGCTTTTTTCATCCCCTCAGCAAGTGTTTTATTCTATCTGCACATGGGCATTCGGTGCCTTTACTGAGATGAAGCAATTAGGACATATTTATACAACCAGCAGGAAGTAATCTGCTTTAATTTTTTTGTAATGGAAGGACAGGGGTAACAGGTGAGGGAAGAAGTGAATACTGAACTTGTCAGAACTTCTTTTTTTCTTCTCCCAAGGGAATGAAAAACACATTCTTTCAGAAAAATAAGGGGTTGAGCCAGCAAATATAGCATTTGCATAATAAGTCCCAGCAGGCTACACACTACAGAATAAATTACTATTGGGAAATACTCCATATAGATGATAATTTTGCTAGATACTCTCTACAGAACAACTCAACAGTAGAGTTGCATAAAAGTTGTTATTATTCATAGATATTATGTGTGTATCTCCATACACGAACAGAACTGCAGGGGAATGAATAACAAAAATGGGCATATTATTGAAAAACACGTTATATATTTGTATGAATATAATCTAATACCTGTACATCACAACAATCATGTAATAGATGTATTATAATTATATGTAAATATTTATAGATACACAATATATTTGTGTATTATATATTAAATATAAATAAAGTCAGTGTGTAACATGATGAAAATTGATGTGAAATTGCAGTGCAATAAACAGTCGTTTTCTAGGCAAAAGCCCAGCAGGTAAAAGACATCAAGCCCCAAGAAGTCTTAAAAAAAAACCCAGTACATTTTTTCACACCATCACATTAGATTAACAGTGTGAACAACTGCAAATAGAGAAAAGGTTGAATATGGAAATCAATAATCTTTGTCAAAACAATAAGAAGAGATTGTCAGGCTTATGGAATAGAGCTGCAGCTCCACATATTAACTCAGATATTCTGCTGTCAGTGTCCAGTGACACTGAAAACAAGGATTGACTTGTTTTCCTCAGCTCTGTCAAAGGCTGGCTGTATTTTACCCAACCCCGCTGTAAACCTTTGGGAAACATGCTTACAGCACCTCTTTCAGTAACTCAAAATCTGAGACAGTCAGCTTTTCAGCAAGTCAAAAGGATTACAGAATAATTCATCAGAATATTTAATAAATACCATGCACAATAAAAAAAATAAACCACACATCCCTTCTGTAAGCCTCCAATGTGAATTCAGAAATATTTTTCCTAATATTTATCACAAAACATCATCAGTCTCAAGCTCAAAGTACAAATCCAGTCACCACAGGATAAACCTATCCTGAGTCCAGATGGAGTTTTCTACTCCATTTTCTCCCTCAGCAGTATTTTGAGAGTAGGTGCTGCCTAGCATGGCCAGTTTAATTCTCATGAGAATCCCATTCAACTCCAAAGGCTTCTTAATGACTTCTGAGAAAATCTTTTATGCATGTAAATCTGAAGGATCAGTTTGAACACAGCTCCAAATTTACCCCCATCATATCTGGGAAGGCTCTCATCTCTGAAACTGTGTAAGGAAAAAAAAAGACCCTGTCACCCTTCTCATCCTCCCCTCAAAAATCCAACAAACGCAACTTGACATTTTCAATTAATCCCCTCTTTCCTCAGAAGCTGAAAAGCCAACAGTCATAATCCAATAGGGAGTTTATTACTAGTCTTCAAATGCAGGCCATGGAAGCTTTTGGGAGTTCTTTAATCATTACTTGAGAGTCAAATATTATATGAGTGAAAAATTAAGCTGATTCTCTTCTTACTACTTACAAGAAATTTTGTCCAAAACTTAATGCCACTGGATGTATACTGTAACTTTTATAGAATCTGAATAGGTCAATTACTTTTTTTTTTACTTTGTACTAAAATTTTCACGTTCAGGAACTGAAAAAAGTTAAATAGTAATGTCTGGCAGGAAAACATCATCTCTTTTGCACAAAGTTCCTTTTTTGCTCTAACTTCAAATTCCACCAAGTAATATTTCCAAATGAATCCAGTAAAAAAAGAATGCAACATCCTAACTACTGCTCCTTTACAGAAATTGAAAACTAAAAAATGGCCTGATAATTTAAAAATCTTTTCTTTTTTAAAAAACTACACATGTCAAAGTCTATAAAATGGAAAAGAGCACAGACCATTGGGACTGTCTTCATAAAACTATTTTCTTTTTGCCTCTTATTAAATATCTTTATCTAGCACAAAACTCAAATAGCTTGTATAACACATGCTACTGTTTTTCACTCCCATTGTGATATTGGTGTCATCAAACCAATTCCTCTTTTCTAATATCCATTGTCAGATATTTCACTTTGCAATGTACTTCAGGTAATTCTGTGTAGCCAGAAAACACATTATGAAAATGCTCTTTTGGAAACAGAAGTAAAGTTGAAGCAAAGAAACAACTCTAGAGCTGCAGCAAAGTCAAGATGCAAGTCTGAGAGAACTTTGTTTGTGGTTTTGTTTTGAAACACTGGTGTAATTATGGCTTCCAATCCACTGGGCTGTGCATTTGCTCCTTAATACGCCTCAAATAAAGTTATAGAAGAACACATCAATTTCCAGCTCTTTACCTATACCGCTGCCCTATTGCTTTTCACCACCATTTTCCGAAGAACACAATGGTCAAAGAATGTAACAGTGGGAAGCTAAAGAAAGCAAAGGAGGGGAGGCCTTCCCTCACTCCTGAGCTTGTAAAAGATTTGTCACCCTGTGATCGGTGAGACCCCTGCATCCTTTCTTGCAGCCACCCTGTATTCCCAGAGAATGCTTTCAGAGAAAAGCATGACAGAGTGGGGCTGAGCTTTTCCACGCCAGCTTGGCTCCATGCACACAGAGCTTCTGGAAACAGAGCAGCACCAAGCTGCTCCAGCAGTCAACCACACTACTTTGGCTTCCTTGCTGCATCCCAAACTGTTCCGCTTGGAAACTACCACACACCTGGCTACAACTGAGCTTTCTCTCCATCTTTTCCAGGTGACATTGCCACAGGGAAACAACTGTAAAGCAGGGCACACCCAAGCTGAAAGAGCAGAATGAGCAACCCCATACTCAGTGCGTTAGGGCACACGTTTCAGACTGCAGCAAAACCCACGAGCTCTCGGTGCTCACCGTTCTGGATCGAGCTGCAAGGCTTAGCCAGGAATTGGGTTGGAGTTACATAAACCCTAATTCAAAAAGGATTTCAGCTCAGCGTCTGGTTCAGCTAACACAATTACAGAAGCAGCTTTGTCAATACACTGAAAAGATTTATTCTTTGCAAATGTTCCTGTTGCATTTACAGTCAGAAGGGAATTAGGACAAATGATGCCCACTGAGTAGGCAAAGTTTGCAAAGGAGACAAGCAGTGGACAGGAGTTTGGGTTCATGCTAAAACACCATGGATGGTGAGGAAGTGAACCCTCATAAACTTACAATGGGGAAGAGAAAAAACTCACATTGCTTCCCCAAGGGCTGTCAGCAGTTACTCTGTTGACTGAAATGAAGGGGTTATGAAATGTAACTTTGTAAAGTTTTTAGTTAAAGCTGCTATAAAATTCTAGAATAACTGGCCATTCACCTTCAACCACAGAAGTAAACTAATTTAAGTAAACTAAACTGGTTTAAATAAACTAATTGATTGATTAAAAAACCATGAGGAACAAAAAAAGCTATGATATCCTCAGCTTGCATTGGTTTGCATGCCTCAGGAGTGTGCAGCTAAGCAAAAGGCATCAAAGGAAAAGCTCTGGACTCTGAAATTGTCATCTGCTGGCCAGCTCACCTTCTCGAACATCCACATATCTACTGCCCCACAGAAAACCTGTCTCATCACCACTGAGTGAGGAAAGGATCGATCTCAACGTCAGCACGTTACTGGACTTTGTATGCTAAAACTAAACATATCAAGCTCTCCAGCTCTCACCTGTTCAAGGTGCAGGTTGTTCCAGAAGCAGAACTCTGCCTGTCCTGAGTTAAACAGACAAGAAAACAGGCAAGAGCCTTGGATAAACCTTTCAGAATTAGGTAAGATATAGTATCAAGCCAAATAAATTGAATACTACATATATATTAATATTCAAATCTGTAATTCTGCTCTCTCTCACACATGTTGTTTAAAAGCTACTTTGATTAGGAGAGGAGTACTTGCACTGTTCTATGGAAACATGCAATTGGCTCATACACGCAGGGTTTGCTCAATGGAAGAGACAAATTTTGTAGTAGGTTCTGTCACAAGTAAAAACAATGATACCTGAAAACATCATTTCTATCAATTCAAACTAAAGGGGCTGGATAAGAATTCCAAGTAGCTCCAACCTCTGGCACATATGGAACACACAGCATTGCTATATCTAGATCCTTCCAAGTGCTGCTAGTAATCTACATTTTCACACACCTGTGGCAGACTCAGGTATCATTAACCAACAGAGAGCCCGAGTCAGCACAGAAGCTGCTCCACAGCAGTTTGCCTTCGAGTTCCACATCTGTTACATTCCAATAATTGACAGGCATGCAAAATGACCTGGCTTGCCTCTCGTTTGGGATTGGAATGTGCTGCAGGAACACACTCACTCCTACAAAATGCATTGACACGTTCATGAGGGGGCTCTTGAGGATTCTTTCTCAGAATGCAAAAGACACTTTTTTATTGTAGGTGAATCAATATTCCCATAGGACACTTGGTAATTATAAATTAACACTCTCTCCAGTACTGATCACAGCACAGCTCCTGATGACCACAAAGATCTGCCTGTAGCATGCAGCAAAACCCTGTTTAGTCATTACGTCTTTACTGATCTTTTCCAACCAGAACCAGATTTAACAGACTTCTGAGCAGCCAGAAGACTTGAGGGGTCTGAGTGGCAGAGTGAAAACACAGAACTGAGAGAACAGGCAGCAGCTAACCAGAGTAATGGCACACCAGTGAGTCCCATCAGGATATCATATAAGAATTTAGCATTCTCTCATGAAACAAGCAAAAATTGTCTGGGTGGGGATTTCAGGCAGAGAGATCAAGGACTTGAAAAGTCTATGGCAGACTTGACGAGTCCGTGACAGAACAAAGATGCAAACCTGAGCACAGTTTTTCTGTCATTTCCTGAGCCAATCTTTGGGGTTGTGGTTTTGGATCTTTGAAATTCTTCAGAGGACAGGGGAAAAAAAGGGAATTGCCTGGATACCTCTGAGAGAAACAGAATGATATGTAAGGCAGCTGTGGGAGTATTAGCAAATCCTGAGAGTAAAGATAAAACAAGAAAAAGTACACATTACTTTGAGCCTTAGAAAAGTCTGGATTTAACTCAGAGGAAAGAAGGCAGAGGGTTCCTCTTCACTGTAATGAAATGCTACACTAACTGAACTACAAAGCCATGAAAACTGGTTTCTGTTCACACCTAATCACACTAAAGATGTATTTCACTATGGGATGAAGGTCAGGTGCTTAATCTACAAAGCAAAGCCATTTTTGACGTTATGTATGCACATTGTCTGCTTAATTTTAACATGTTTTCACCACCTTGAAAGGTAGCACAAAAGGACAGTATTACCTTGAAAAACTAATGTTCTCAAAACACTGAGTAAAATACCATCAGAGACAAACAAAGCTTTGACTGCATTTTCATTTCAATATCCCTCTATTTGTTTTCACAAATCCAGTTATTTCTCTATAGCATGACCTGCAGTTTCATAGACATATTCCAGGTATAAGATGCAGTTTATTAGTAGCTAACTGCTCCAGTGCTAAAAAGGAAAATAAAAGATCTGTTAGCAGCAACTAAACATGAGAGAAGGATTTGTAAGAAAAAACACAAATCTTCAGATTAAAAAGATAAGAGAAAGAACTCTTCTTTCAGAAACAAGAAAAGATGTTTCTCAGAATCCCACAATGTTAATGGAAGTTTTAGGATACCAGGATTCCTGGTGGAAGAAGCCGTACAAAAGAAGTGGGAGATGCTCACTGAACTATGGATGATGGAGTTCTGGGGCACGTCAGCCATTGAATAAGATACCAGAAGTCAAGTTTTCCCTTGATGTAGTGCAGCCTTTAGGATCAAGCTATTTGAATTTCCTCTCAGAAGTTTTAGCCTCAGTGCTTACTGGTGTCACAGCCGTTTAGAAACAGGGATCAGCACTGCCCAGAGATAACAGCACTGCAGAATAAACACCTGCCAGCTGAGCTGACAGCTCTTCAGAGAGGCCTCGGGTCACCAATCCCACAAGAGCTAACAGCAGCTCAGCTAAGCTGCGGTTCACAAATGGACCACGTGAAGAGCCACCTCTTTCAGCCTGAAGTTTCACTGTCAACAAGGTTCAGGAAAGCAAATTATATATGACCAAATTCCTGCAGTTTGCAAATAAATTCTCATGTTAACTCAGTAAGAATCTACAAATCACATTCGAAATTTAATTAATGCATACATCTTGTCAGTCATTCCAATATACAATTGTCAGTCAGGATACATGCACCACAACATTATTGTTACATCAGCAGCCTCAACAATCACCACGGCTTTCCTGAGCTAAATAGAGACACAAATGTAAAGTGGTGTCACTTGGTTGACACCAGTGGTGTGACATTACAGCCAAGCTAAGCAGTGACAAGTATGGATTTCCTGTATCGATCTCAAAATATACCAGCTTGTGAATCTACAGAGAAGTGCATACCCAAAATGAATAACCTGTTACTTGTACTGAATAAATTGGTGCAAAATGGTGCCATTCCCATGCAGTGAATTCAACTGTTCTGAACTTTCCCCTAGCACTTTTAATTAAAATAAATAGTGACATCAAATTTGAAAAAAAAAAATTAAAAATTCAGTTTGAACTAAATGAGCAAGTCTTCCACAGAATCATATCATGGAAGTGACAGGATTAGGGCAGCACTCCCTACCCTCTAATCCTCTTTGTTAATCATTTACTTCACCAAATGTAAAATGAGGCCCCACACTTCTTCAATCAACTGTTTTCTGAGAGACCACTCACTATCTACTTAAATATTTATTAAAGGCTATTAAGCTTTACAATGGTAAAAGGGATAGAGTGCAGCAGAGAAGTCAACTGCAAGATCCTGGGGCAAAATTCAAGTATTTCAGATATTAATGCCAAAATAAGCTGAATGTACAAAGAAATATTTTCTTTAAGCCAAATAAATGCCGTTTTGTCTATCTTTTAAAACAAATTGAGCTTTTAAACTACATACCGCCTCTTCCATTTCTTCATTACTTCCTGATATCATTTAGGTTATAAAAACACCTTTAGATTGAGCCCAACATAACACTGCCAAGTCCACAACTAAACCATGTCTGTGTTGATATAAAGAGCTGTAAATCCAGTCAGTGCAGTGATACTGGACCTGGGACACTGTAAAGAGGTGCAAGAAAGGAAACAAAGGATTTGCAAATGAGCAAGAGACAACACAGAACAGGTACAGAATTTCTCAGGAGAGATGTTTAAAAAAAATGAAATTGTTTGCTTGGCTTCCTCTATGACACAGACACTTAAATGCAGAAAAATGGATGATGATGATAATAATAATAGTAGTAGTAGTAACACAACTACTAATAGTAATAATAACAATAATAATAATAATAATAACAACAACCAGAAAGAAAGGCTGAGCAGCCTGAACCCCCCCTCCCCACACTTCAGCCCAAGAGGCAATCCAAAGAAATTCCTCATCTTGCAACAGGAATCCGAACAAACACGGTCATGAAACAAGGAGCTACTCAGGAGCAGCAGTGTTTTGTCACTCTGTTTATGTAGCCAAGTGCAATCTTGCTGCTGACTGTTATTTAATTTGGCAACGTAACAAAGCAGGACTGGAAAAGTCCAGAGCCTTGCTTGTTATTATTGCCCACCCATCCTGACTGCTGCAGCAAATGACCTGGAACAAACACCACCCAAAACAGACCAAACAGGGCCGCCTTGGGTGGGAATGTGCAACTGCCTTCCGTAACCACAGCAGCAGCTCAATATTCACGCTCACTCTGCTATCCTGAGGCACTCTAGGTACACTGGTGCACATCCACCCCTCCATGAAAAGGGGTTTTCTTATTTGGGAGACCAGAGAGTGGCTCATCCAGCTGTTTGCACATAGCTATGTGGTGGTTAACTTCCTTTTGCTTTCTCATCTTCTGCTCTGCAGATCTGTTGATACTTCTGTATCAGGACTCAAAAGAAATGCTGGATAATGTGGGCAAAATATGTAGCTGTGTTAAAATTTAGTGGTTTAGAAACCTGAGGTAATTTCATTAATAACAGTTTACACTTGTTTATGAAAGTATATGTGCAGAACAAAGTCCTAAATAGAAAAACAAATGTTGCTGTGCTATTACTGGCCACTTTTTATGGCTCAGTTACAGCAGACAAAAATCTCCACTGTAAGGGTGTAACAACATCAACAACAAAAACCCCAGACAGCAAAAACATTCTGTGCTTCTAATAGGTTGCTATGGAAATATTTTTCCTTTTTTAATGTCGAAGCAGCTTCATACACAGAAGATTGGTTGTTCAGACGTTAGTTTGAGAAGTTTCCTCCATTTAAAGGATGGTAACAAGCTAAAACCCTCATAAAAAAATTCCCAGAAAACCTGGTATAATTTAGTATAAACAAATAAAAATCTAAATTGACAGCTGGGGAAAAAAAGCAGGTAAAGACATAAGTTGCATCCTAGAAAAATGGAATTTCATCAGTCAGATAAGTTCTGCAGTTTGGTAGGAATCGGTGAAGTTCACAAAGAAGAACTTCTCAGCTCAGTTCAAAATGGGCACTTCAAGGTTAGGCAATCAACAAAAAAAATGGCAAATCAGATAACTCACCTTGGCATGAATCATTTCCTTGACTGAGAGTACTTCAGCAACGCTCAGGTACACGCAGAAGATTTAGAAAGCAATAGCAAAACAAGCCCACTTCAGCACGATTATGGTTTCACAACACAGGATAGCTCAAAGGTGGAGGGATGTGACAGCAATTAAATGTATCAAGCCCGGAGTCCTGAGACTCAGATTCAATTTGCAGCACTTTATAGACACCCTCAGGCACACACATCTACAGCCATCCATCTCTGCTCCCTACAGAAAACCTGCAGTGAGCAGCACCTTCCCATTGTAGGAGGAAGGGTGTGAGGATAAATACCCTGCACACACGTGAGCCATCCAGACATCACAACCGTGGGAGCAAACACATCCCTGAAGCTGGCAGAAGACTTAGTGCTCTGCTTGTACACACAGAGCTCCTTTTCCTTCCTCTAACTTTAGCAGCTGAGCAGCACCGTGGCTCTAAAAATAGGGCACTATTCCACATTGTCCGGGTTTCCAGCATCACCTGAATCCATCTGGGCTGTTTCACTGCAGAGGAATATAACCCAAACTCTCCATCACACCTGAGCTGAAGTGGTGGGAGAACCAGCTCATTTCCACATTCCAGCATTTGCTACCCCACAGAGCCCGTGGTTTGTCAGGACTGGATCCATCTTCTCTTCCCCCTCCGTGCTGAAGGCACAGTGACTCCCACAGTAGTCAGAGACCATCACAGCTTCAGCTGCTGCACCAAACCTGCCCTTCCAAAACACGGCCCTGTCTTCTTTGAGCTAACCTGAGCATGAGAAAGCACGCTCAGCTGCCCTTGCTGCTGACAGATGCCAGGGAAACTTGTCACCCAGAAGGGATAAGAATCTTCCTGTATTGTCCCTTCAGTCAACCTGCAAGCCTGTGGGAGTGCATAGTTAATACCTGTTAAAGCCTTTCTAGGAGTCACTCAACAGGAACAAGGTCAAATTCCCTTTCAAGGATCCTGGGATCCTGTCTTACCTACTAGTGAAAGATATTTTGCTTTGATGATGCCTTCCCACCCCAGATTTACTTTTCTTGGTGGTGTGGGATGAGTATATAAAGGAAAGAAATACCAAGATTTAAATGAGAAACAAGAAACCAACCCAGAAAAGCACTCCCTTCATATACTTATGGAAATTTTCAGAAGCCAGACTCACAGACACCTGATGATACAGCTACTCTGAAGCCTATTACATTAAACACCTTCTTCACCTACCTTGTTCATCAGAAATTGAAAACCTGCACTCAGAGAACAACGGCATCAAATTTCAGCAGATTAAGAAGAGGAGGTAATACTTCAGAAAAAGTCAAATACTGACTTTATTTTCCAAATTACTGCAGAAAAGTACAGGATTTTAATTTGCATTTGAAATGGTATCAGAGGCAATATATTGATGATTCCCTAACAGCCAGCACATTTCAAATGAAAGCACTAGAAAAATATGTATGCAATGTCATAATTACACAGAGCAGCCACTGTATTAATCCCTGAAACCAAAGGACTTTGGCAAATAAAAATGCAAATAGGTGCAGGAGGGCAGAAAGGAGATCAGACAGGGCTGCTCTTTGGGAGCACTGGAACTCGGCTCTGCCCCAGCTCTTGCCCTCCTCTGAGCTTTTAATTCAGGCCAGTGCTTGCAAAAGTTTGAAAGGGACTGTCAGAGAAGCTGCCCATCAGTATGAACATCAGGGCTGCTATCAAACATCTCCAAAAACCAAAAACTCAGTCTGCCTCAAAGAACTGCACAACTAAGCCACAACAACCTGAAACATCTGCTTCACCACAGGAACAACTGCAAAAGGCTTTATATATTTGATTTGTAAACAGTATTGTTGCACACCTTTTGTTTTTTGCCTAATTATCACCTTCCTACAAGATACTTAAAAGTTTTTCTTGCTAATAACTAGCAAACCCGAAGTCAATGGCAGAATTTGCATGTCTAAGATCTGGTCCAGCACTCGTTGAACACAGAAAAATTTTGTTCATTTTTGAATAAAAATTCTTGATGACTGAAATTCAATGTCAGTTACAAACTTGCAAAAGGTAATTTAAGCAGAGTACAGATATCATGCAGCAGAAAAACCTGTGCATGAGACTGTTCAGCAGTTTCAAAGAGCAGTTCTTGTTCTAAAGCTCCAATGTGTACATTAGTAAGGAGCAGAAATCTTGGTGATTTAACAGGCATTATGCTCTCCAAAGAATGTACCTCTCTACCAGAACTGGCTGAAAAAATGAAGAGCCTTAAATGAACTCCAATTACATAAAATGAACCACTAGATCTTCTCAACTTTATCATTTTCCCTCAAGGTGTGTGCCTAATATCTCAGTAAACTCAACGCAGTCCTGAAAAAAACAAACTGGTACAGTACACATTTCTGACAAATAACACTGAATTAACATATCCTTTAGCCCACTGTATCTTGAAATTGATTGCTGGTTCAATACAAATTAAATTCATCTTCCTAGCATGGGCAGACTCCAATATACACTGTCTTGTAGCAAACCAAGACCAGATAAAGGGATCATTTTTAATCTGAGACACCACAGGTTTAAAATTTTGTTCCAGGCCTCTGTGCAATTCCTACAGAAGATGCTTTCATAAACTTTCCATATCTCTCGCAGGCAAGACCTGCAGTTTGTTTTATATCAAACAAAAAGAAACCAAATCCCAAATCTCAGCATCTTGCAAGTTAAATTTCTTTCAAATATTGAGCAGCTTTCTCATCTAAGCTGTCTCTTTCCACCTTTCATGTAACAGGTTGGTATCAATAAATATACATGTTTCATAGAGTAATTGTTTATTCTGCAAACACTGTTTATACTTACAGATTTAATTTGTTTTCACCCCAGACTGACTGTAAGGCTGAAATGGTATTTTTCACTGAATAAAGAATTTTAATAAATTTGAGTGAAGAACCACTAAAATGTTTGTGACTACATCTGTCAGCAGCTACTGGTTGCAGTACAAAGTCAGTAGCAACTGGCACTGCACTACAAAAGTTTATCTAGTCCTAATGCTTCAACTGTCCTTATTTTAAAAAGCATTATTCTGGCTGAATTAAGGGAAACTTTAAAAGAAAATATTGCTTCATATAGAAATTCTGGAGACCAGATGCAGTAAGAGGGATGTGCTGTACTCTTCAGGGCAGTTTTTTTACAAATTGCCACTGCAGATCTGTCCCCTATGATCAGGAGGATGCTCCACTTCCCAGCCTCTTTTGCTGAGATTCAGAGTTTACTTTTGATGCATGAAGATTTGAAGCCGGACTGCAGCTGAGAAAAATCTCCCACTGAGAGGAGGATTAGTCCTGAAGGTTTGAGTCATGACTGCCCTGAGCAGGAAGTGGAGCCTTCACTCTCTCTGCTCCAGAGCTGCATCAAGGACAGATTGTCACATCCCAGATCCACTTTTCCACCAGGCTGGGCTGCTTCCAGAAAGGTCCCACCTGATGGCATCACAGTGGAAAAAATATGTGTACACCTATACGGTAACATATTTGAATAACAAGGTTCAGCACCACGCAGTAAAATTAAGAACGGTCCCATGGATTAATGTTACACAATACAGACAGCTTAATTTTTTAATTTCCCCCTTCAATTTACTCTGTGGTTCCAAGATGAAACAAAACTATTTCCTAAGCATTTAAGAGAGTTTCACTCTATTGGCTGTAGAGTAGGGTTATGTGGAAATACAAATTTTATGTGGTGATGACCAGATGTAAGAGGATTTGTAATGAGACTGAGAGAAAGTGGAACACAGTGATATATTCAGAAGTAGATATTTAAATTTAGGGAATTCCAAACCAAAGATCTACTGTACAATTCTTTTTTTCCCCCTGTTAATTATTCAGAGACGCCAGACCGGACAGTATAATGCCAGCCTTAATTTACATGTGACTTAATAAGAACTTCTGCTCTCAAATTCAATGTATGCATATCAGAGGAAGGGATCCTCAACTCAAATTTTATAATAGCTTGAATTTCTTTCTTCTTCTACTTTACAATTCAAATCATTTCACCTACATTTAATCTGCAATTATTTTTTTTAATTGTTCACTGCTTAAATTCAAGATCGTTCTGTTTTGAATGTTCATAACTAAAATATTCATATAGTCTGTACAACAGGAAGCATTTATTAGGTTTAGTGTTGTAAAATGTCCCAGTTATACAAAGAGATAGTCATATTTATATGCAATTTCCTTTTACTTCATGAAAAGAGACTGCTTTAAAACTACAAATTAAAAGATCAGTCTTTGGGGATGACTGATGCTTTAATTGCAAGACTTACAAGACCAGACTCTAAGAAGACCATGGACGAAGACAGGAAAATGCAGGGTTCAAAGAAAACTGTCTTTGCTAAGTCTTGTCTGTTATTAAAGTAAGTGCCTGGAGCCTTAGATACTAATCTAGATATTGCAGCTTGTAGAGATTTAACTGAATTGCATTCTAGCAATAACAAATATTGGCAGACACTAACTGGGGACATTTGTTTTATTACAAGCAAGATTAGAACCCAGGTTTTATTTTTGTGCAGACAGTCTTAGCTGCCAGAAGAAGAGTGCCAATTCAGTTAGTAAGAATAATGGTGACACTTTGCAAACAAATTTCCTTTAAAAAATAATATGCAGTCATACCTTTTTTCCCCTTGACTTCATTAATAATCAATACCATAAAAATACATCTCTCAGGCCTCGAATTATTTCCAAGCCCATTCTGCAAATGGGAAGGATTTGATTGTACAGTTTGCCAAAACTGTAGCATCAAAATGAACCTTTCTTAGTTCATACCTTCTCGCAGGTGCAAGCAAGTTGCTTGTTTAATTAAGTTAGGGGCCTGGAAAGGGCAGGTGCTTCAAGCTAGCGCTGCTTTTGCTTTGTCTATGGGGCATTCATTATATCTGAACATCAATTGGAAACTCAGAGTTTGTACTTGTTTTTCAGGTGTTGCTGGGATAAAAATCTCAAGGGCTTATCATCCATGAATATCTCTCCAGGCATTGACAGTCAGCCAGCAGGACTTACCGGAAGGATGAAGAACAAAAGCAAGAGGAAAAGTGCAGAAGACATTAATCTACAGAAAATCCCACGAGACAAGGTCAGTACATCGGTCATTGTCTGTCTGAGGTGAGAAATCCAATAAAGTCAGAGCCCTGTAAATCTCCTGATGAATCTTGGTAACATCTTTCATTTCAATAACAACTTTTATGGCTGGCAGAAGGTAAAACACTTTGTGATAAGCAGCTCTTGGAAAGTCCCAGACAAGTGCAGTTGCCAGCCTCAAACTTACAAGAAATCGCTTGTTGCCTTGAAATGTCTACCAAAAACTTGGCAATTCAACAAGATTTTCACAGAAAAGCCTCAACTGTGCAGATCAATCTTAACACAAACTGTTTACTTGTATCACAATACTCTCAGAAGTCCCCATCACATTTTGGGGCAATTTTATTCTGTCATGTATGGCTACACAGGTGAGGAGGAGCTATTCTTTCTCAATGCCATATGCAAAGGGCATAATATATTTCTGGACTATAAACTTTTTACTACCACTTTCTTCCACCCAGAGCTCAGAAAGAGCCTGTGCTCCTCCAGCCTTGCCAAATCAAGAAATTCAACAAATGCTCCTTCTCAAAAGTAGAATTTAAACAATATAGTTCATTCCTAATCATTGTGATTGGTCTAATGGCATTGAGAGTTTGGAACACCATAAACTGAACCAATTATATACTGAAGGAAAAAAAAGGTAAAATGCTGCAAAATCCAAAAAATTTTAGATTGAACTTTTGATGGCAACCACTGGACAATCATCTGCACTGTGGCCACATATAAAAAGCTCATAGAAGAGTCTAAAAGTTAAGTTGAATTAATTCATTCTGTGATGCCCATTAATTAAATATTCTTATTAAATAATGAATGAATCCTATGACCAGAAAAAACTCCTTTATGAGTTGACATACCATATGTTGTTTCACACACAGTTTAAGAACCCTAATTAGCATCTTACATATAACAAACAGCAACTGTTTAACTCTTCATATTCAGCCACAATTAAGTGGATGGAACCAACCAGCTTTAATTTGCCTGATGCCCTAAATTATGTGTCCATTTTACATCAAGGTGCACAATGTGCAAGAAAATTGTTTCTGTCTGGCTGCTTGCTTGCCTTTATTTTTGCCCTGAATCTTCCCTTTTTATGTTGAGCCATTCTAGAAGTAAATAAATATACTGAATAAAATTGACACAGAAAAATTTTAAAAGGTATCCTCAGGAAAATAAAAAGAAAAATATGAAAGGTAAATATTTAGTAAAAAAGCACTGAGGTGAGACCTGCATGACTTTAAGACTCCATTCCTGTCAAAAACACATCAGAACCTGTAATGCGACGTTGCCAAGGCAGGTAACACGTTGTGACAACCAGTTGGCAACTGTTCGTGATATTATGCTATTCTAAAGCACCAGGCTATTTATATTCATCTTGTCATTACCCGGTCCAGCTCATTAGACTGTTTTGTCTGCAGATGAAAAACACAGATACACCCGTGGAATCGCATTAAACCCACGCTTTCTAAATTGCAGCACTGTAACTACCAGAACCACCCTTCCTGGACTGCAGTGATTTTAAGGGAGTATTCAAAACCCAACACAGAGAAGCCCGAACTGGCTCTGAAGGGGCTGTTCTGGCACTGCACAGGGCAAAGCTGGATGTCCAGAGGCAGGGATGGCCCTGGCAGGCTGATGAGGGCAGGTCTGGTTGTCCCAGAGCAGCACCGCAGAGCCTTCGGTGTCACACGCACCGAGCATAACGTGTCCTCAGCTATGCGCACTCACATTTATTGTTCACTTGATCTCAAGAGAGATGGAGACTATTTAAAGAATTTTGAACTATGTTATCACAGGGCATCAGCTGCTTCTAGTTCATCTTTGTTTTGTGCGGGTTTATCCTCCTTAAAAACAATTATGCACATTCAAATGCTGGCATATGGCATTGGCTTGAAGAACAGACGCCCTTTTGGGTCTCCAGTGGGTAAGGGGTGACACACAAAATATTAAAAAGATCTTAAGAGAGGTTCAGGTTACCTGTGAAACACTTCATACTTCTTTTTTTTTGCACATCTTGGACTTCAGATAAAGCCTTTAAAAAATCAAGTCATTCCGTAACCTTTACATTACAAATTCCTTCTAACTGGCAGCATTTAAAAGTATTCTTTTTCCTTCCATTTTTATTATTTTCCCTGCTTTTGCTTTTTAATGGAATGAATAAATCCTTTATTGTTTATGAAAGCCACCAGATCAGTAGCCCCAAGTCTAATTAAATTGTTTTCAGAGAGTGTGGCTTCCTTTTCCCATTATATAAACAGAGGACGGCAACCACCCAAACTGCACTGAGGGTACCCATAACAGCCAACATCCACTTCCCACTGAAGTCAAGGGTCTCAATCCCTTGTGCTTTGCATTTTCACTTTTCCCACACTAGCAGAGATGGTAATTTTCTCACCAGAAGAAATTATCCCCTTGGTTTGGGAAGTGCCCTTCAGCCCCAAGCCACAAAGTACAGCAGGTCCTGTGGCACAACAGGCAAAAACCTTCCTGTTCTTGTAACTTCCACAATAAAGAACAAAACACAACAAAGCCTTCCTGTCCATGACTGTTGTTTGTAATATTGAGGGGGTTTTTATCAGCTTGTAACAGAGTATGCTGAGGTGACCCTTGCACTACTGTAATACTTTATCCTAAAGAAGAAAAAAGAAAAAATGTGAGAACTTTTGCCTCACGCATAATGTGTTATCTCTGTGATGCTGCACTGCAACCTGCACAAAACAAAAGAACCCAGTCTCATATTCCCAGTCCCCAGTGGAACAAGCAGCCTTAAGGAAAACTAGAACTGAAGCATTGCAATAAATTGGTTTTTAGTACTCATAATGGCTTCCCACTCAAGATTCCCACATGGCAGCAGAAATAACTTCCCGAGTTTGTATTTATAAATTAGTATCTTCTATCTGCACAGAAATACCTCGCTGGCTTTTAGACTCCTGGTTTACGTATTGGTTTCTGGTTGAGATTCTGCAGCATTGCTACAACTGTGTATAAGACATCCCAAGTCTTCTGTTTTATTTAAATGAGCCTGAGCATCCCAAATAAAAGGCTCAATACAATGAAGATTTAGCTACCAGTGAAATAGGGGATTATTATAGATGCAACTAGAACAAAGAGCCAGTATGTCAGTGCATTTATATCCATATTTACAAATACAAGAGAAAATATTCATGCTAAAATGCTGAGATAAACATCTTGGGACTGCATTTATTTTAACAGTACACCTCATACATGGCTGATCCAGCCAACCTAAAAGGGCTACACCACCTCATAAGAGCTTATGTCTAACATGACACACAACAAAATACTGGTTTAGCACATGCAGAGAAGAAAAAACAAGCTTTTTTTGCTTGCTAAAAGACGTAGCTTAAAATTGACCAACCTCACTCACATAATTAACTCTATTGATTTCAAGAGATTTAGACTGCAAACCTTTAAACTGGAGTTGATCTCATCTGGCTGTAAACACTTACGAAGTGGATATCTACATGTGGGTGAGTCAGCTTAAGCTCCTTTTACAGCAGGGATCTGCATGTGGGTTATTAAGTTTCAGTCTCTCTACTGTTTGTGGAGAAAAGCAGGTGCTTTTATGGAGAAATGTAAAGGCTTCTACACTGGGTCGAATTAAGGCTCTTCCTTTACAGGGTGTTCTGACAAACTTTCCATCAGCTAAATCCTTTTCCCACTCTCTATAATGGTCACATAAAGGAAAGGAAGTGAAAACCAGAGTGCTGCTCAAGGTTTAAGGCAAAACAATTAATACAGTCCAGAGTCCTTTTCCATTATGAACAATCTGCATCTCTGAGCAGCAAGAAAGATAAGCAGAGCTCACACTAGACCTATGAACATCGTTTTTAAAAGTATCCACTTTGTGCATAGTTCTGCTCCTTTGCACTCTGCAGAAGACTGTTGCTGCTTCAGAAGAGTTCATGTAAAGCATTTATTTAAAATGAGCACTTTTAAATTATCATGCAAGAGTTACCCAAGTGAAACAAAGTATTTAAATGTTAGTGAGACACAGTCACCTAAACTGCCAATCAAAATGGTATTAGAACTAATTTGAAACAGTTAAGTTTAAAAATACACTTCCTTTAAAAATTAAGCTCTTGGTTTTTCTTTTTTTTTTTTGTTTCTTTGAAAACCATAAATGATTCTTTGTCATTTCTATTACTTTTTCCCAGCTTCTGTGCTTTCATACAAAATCCAATCATTTAGGGTAGCATTCAGCAGACTTGCACAAGGAATTAACAAAAGGCCCAAGTACATTTAATTGTCACTGGAGTATTATTACAAAACCTTGTGCTAAGGCTGGTTTCAGTCTCACAGAAACTACCAGGAAGAAAAATATAAGAGACTACAGAGGAACAGGACAACCTCTGCAACATTGGGACTTCTTGCCTTTCTCTTTCCTCTTTCTGGATAACACCACAAGACATAGAAAGTGAGAGAATTACTCAGTTTGCCTGCTGATCATCTTAATTCAACACTTGCCTACCACAGCAAATCCTCGTGAACCTCACACACAGGAGCAGTAAAGAGGGAAATGTTAAATGCACGATTCTATGAACTGTTCCCAGCTACAAACCATGACCCCACCACACGCATTCAAGGCAGAAGTTCAATTTAAAAGCCAGTTCCAGGCTAAGCATACCTTTTACAATAAGCCCTGCCCTTCGTTGAGTCAAAGAAAGAAGCAAACTCTTGGCTAACTTTGTGGATTTGGTGTGGGTTTATGTTTTCCCTTAAGTTGTGATCAACGGGAAAACCTCAGGCAAAATTCTGAAAGTTATCACAGTTAAACTATTGAATCAGTAAATGTACTAGGAACAAAGCAAGCTTCTAGTATAAGTTTTTCTCTGTTTTGTTGTACAAGTACATTTGTGTGGGGGTTTAGCTTCCCTCTTCTTCCTCTCAGCTGCACAAGTAAATAAAGATATAGAAAAACTGCACTGAAATTCTCTCTCAAGATGGTTATTTCATAAAAATGTTTTTCAAAGTTTACCTTGGACTTCTTTTGCAAGGGAATAAATGCATTTTTCCCAAGGTGAATAACTAACATTTGCCCTCTCCATCTCAACTGGCACATGGGGATAAGCTGAACTCATCAATTCGACTGCGGTAATAAATTTTTATGTTCTGCACACACATTTTCTTATTCTTATATGACTGAGGAAAACAAAAAAAAAACCAAACTTGTAAGAAGAAAATACTACACGTTCATAACAATCTGGAATATACAGAATAAACCACTTGGGCTTTTCTGTACTCATAAAAACTCAACAGTAACTGCTCCAGCCATAGCTTTCAAAAATTAGTCAAGGAACAGGCTACAGACTGGTCTGGAAAAACAACAGGGTCAGAGTGGAATTAATTTCTATCAAAACGCATAGTGAAGCAGATTATCCTAGTGTCACTCATGCTGACTATGGTTTTACTGACCAAGCTAGTAGGATTGCAGGAGTCATTAGGATTAAGGAAAGAGTAAAGTACTATATAATTCAGAAAATAAAATATTTTGTCTGGAAAACTTCCAGCTCCAATAGAAGGAAAAAAAAAAAAAGAAGTAACTTTTAGAAGACAATTGTGCACAGTGGGATGTTAATCTAATGTAGCAAACATTCTTAAGATCAGAAAAATCAAACCTGCAAATTTTGTATGCTTGTATTCGGGAGAGTCATTATGGGAAAATCTATGTGTGGAAGAAGAAATGGATGTACAGAATGCACATTTCCATTAATTAAACTCCTGTCTCAGTAAAGTCTGTTTATTAAAATTCCTGAGTACCTAAAGCTCAGTGAAACTTAGGGATAGGAAACTTGACTGGGAATTCTTTTTCTACACTGTAAGGAAACCCTTCTGGAATAAACCTGCAGAACAAAGAGCTGACCCCCCTGACTTTGTTTGTTCCTTAAGGCATACATAAAGTCAGCTGAAGAATCAATAGCTCGAAACATTCCATTAGAAGGAAAGTGTTCAAGGCACCGAGGCCATTAGCACAAGCTTAATGAAATTAAGATATTAACAGAGTAAATGGCAACCCAGCTCTTCTATAGGTTGCACTGCAGTTCTGAGTAAACACCATCTTAGCCAGGCAAAGGCACAAGGGTCGGTGTTTCAGGGCTTGCAGAGGCAGTGGGAGGAAGGGAAGAGGTTTTGCTTTTAAACACACATTAGAAACTGGAGATTCCTGGAGAGATGTGTTAATAATTAAACAGAGCTTCTGGGTTGCAAGGCAAATCAATAATATACATTAAAATAAGACATTCCTTAAAAATTAGTAAATGTGGGGTTTCAGAGGTTTTGTATTCAGACATAAGAATTTCTATTTACATCACTCATAGCTGTCATTGCTCTAGCAAATTAATGCTAAACTCAAGAATTTTTGAACTGCAGGTCCTTACACTGTTGTGTTTAAAGCTTGCAGTAATTTACAAAATATTCCTAGTTACCTAGCAGAATTGTCTTTATTGTTCTTCTAGTGAAAGATTTAAGTGGTTGCATTGGTTTGGGGTTTGTTTTGGGGTTTTGTTTGGTTGTTTGGGGTTCTTTTTGTAATCTAGGTGTAAAGACTTTCATGAAAGTGAAAGTTTTTTAAAAAAGACAATTCTCTTCTGTCAATAGAAGAACTGTTAGGCAGTTCTTACTAAGGCATAAATAAAAATGGGTTTTATTGTGAAAGCATCAGCTCACCACAATGAACAGGAACTCTTCTTTATGTATAGTAATATTACAGTTCTTAATGGCTTTGTTGCCTCTACAATGAATTCTCAGACTTCATTTGGGGAAGTTCTCCTAACAAGGTATAAAGCATTTGCTACAGCACTAAATTACATTACAGAAAACCACAGAAAATATATGCTTTACAAAGTAACCATGCTGTACTCACCAAATGAAATAAGATTTTTTTACAAATTTCAGTCATTGTCAAGACAATTCATAACTCTACAAAAGCCTACTAGCTGAAATTTTGCCAAGGTAAATACAAAGTACAGAGCTGACACTACCAAAAACTGATAGACTATCAGAGCTTTCATGGTTAGGCCAAACTGCAATTTTTAATTTTTTTTTTCCTGAACAGAACATGGTAACCCTTCAAATGTGTCTGCTCTGGCACCTTGAAATAGCACATGATTTTAAAAAAGTGGATTGAAACCACCTCTGAACCATAAAAATTTGTTCCTGAGAAGAAACACGGCACCTTCCTTGCACATCATTATTCCTTCTTTATGAATTTCAAAGTATAAGGTAGCATTCCTTGTGCAGTGCAAAGCACATCCAAAGCAGTGACAGAAACAAACACCACAAGGACGCCAGTACTAATGTGTACAAAACTGTCACAAGGTCACCTGGCATTTTACCAAAGCAGTTAGTATATAAATTTAGGCTAAACAAGATGATCTAAGTATTTCCTCTGACAAAGAAGGTTCCCAACAAAAACAGCAAAAGAATTTCCATTATGGAAGGAAAAAATGCACTTATTAAAATGCAACAACATTTATCTTCCTGCTGCAAACATTCTTTTAGCCATTCTGTTTATTGCAGAGAGCCCCAAACAGTGTCAAGTTTCTGTGCTTTCTTTCAGAAAAGTATTCATACACAGGCTGATTACAATATATCCCAAAAGCCATTTGCCATGTAAATATAATGACTGATTGAATTTGACAAGCCTCCTTCTAGAAGAGTAAACACTGAAGCTTTTGTTTAAGGATATTAATCAGCTCAGCAAGCCCAACGTGTCACCTGTGCCAGAATGAAAGAAAAATCATCCCCACCTGCTGGTAGAACAGCCACCAGTAACAGCCAAAGGAGGCAGGACCAGCAATCGAAAGAATTGCCCTGGATCCCAGCTATTCAAACAGGCAAGCTTTCACCAGACATTCACATTTCCTGTAACTGATCATTCCATTAACAATAATGATCCTGCTCCCATGGCTGTGGAGGTCCAAATGGAAATCTGGGAGAGCTTTCTGCAAACTAAGAACTGCAAATCCAGATAGATGTCGTAATTCCCCTCCAGACTGGCTTGGGAGCCTATATTTGCACCTTAAATACACCTACAGAGTGAAGATGGTGCTCACTACACTGAGAATATCTTATGTAAAGCAGACTTAAATTTAAGAATAATTAGAAAACGTAGATGTCAGGGAGTAGTACACCGAAATTCTTAACTGCAGCTTGGCCATCAGCAAGGCTTATTGACATCCTCACCTTCCTCTGCTCAGTGGCAAAGAACATTACTGAAGATTTGTTTTCAAGTTCAGGCTCCTGTAAAAGGGCAAGTGATTATGTAAAAATCAACTGGCTAACTTAAGTGGTGAAGTCAGTGCTCTGAAAAATGCCAAAATGCCACCCTCTGCTGTAAAATGCTAATTTCTTACAGGAGGATACCACACGTGCTGAGAAAACAGGAAAAGCCTTCAGATAGTGACAGAAATTATCCTCCATGAATTCAAACACTGAAAACTTTATCTGTCCCATGGGGGACATTTCTGAGCTTGTAATAACTAAGCCCAAAACCTGTCAAAAGCACAGTCCTTCCCACTGACTGACATTCCCAAGCTCTGCAAGCATGCACGTGCAACCTGGCAATTTTTCATCCAGTTTTCACTTAATTTTTGCCTTCTCTAATCCTTGCAAATGGGACAGCAGGTTTCTGAAACTAAGAGTGGAGCGGCACAGGACCAGCTCCATGTTCCAGTGTCCTACTCCCAGAGATGTTGGATTCCAACAGTATTTCCTACTCACAACCTTTGAAAGCCCACACGATCCCTTCGAGCTGAGCAAAACAGACAGACAGCTCAGGTGATCTTCTGCACAGTATCTGGAAATAGCAAAGTACACTTTCTGTCTCATTTACTAATGCTGCTGCTAATTTTGTGGTGTCCTGGTTTCTCATCCATCTGCAAGCAGAATTCAGTTTAGCTGGTGAAAAAGCAAATGTGTTGCAGTACACACCAGGATGTTGCAGTCACATTAGGAGCACGAATAATCCCATTTCTGCTCAGGAATCCTTCCCAAAAGCTTAGAAAGGACCTAGGACATGAGTAGATAAATCAGATCACTGAGTACAAGAGAAAATAATGCCAGTTTTCCTTTGGACTTAGTTCTGGGATTAATGCAAGCACTTTTGAATATTTTGCAATGTTCAAGAAATTACTGGGAGCACATGAGTGTTCTTTCCCAGGCACATTGTCTGACAGTAAATATTAATAAATGCAGCTTTTCAACTGGCACAAGTGAGTACCTACAGTGTCTCCCTCTATTACGTGTAGGAGACTTTTATGGATATCGTTATTTCCAAGATTTTTAACCTCTGATTACATCAATTGGACTGCTAGATTCCAAAGTTACTAGAAAGGTAGACTGATCGCTTTCTTAGTAATTGAGATTCAGAAGTAAATAATAGAAAGTTTATGAGTTAACCCAGTAGGTATCTGATTCCTCCTTTTAATGCCAACATCACTGATAATAATTTTGAGCAATTACATTATAACAAAAATGTATTGTGTGAATTCCTCAGAATTTCTATTAGCTGGTGTTTTACCTCCAGTTCCCTATGGGAAAATTCTCAGGTATGCCTCGAGCAATTTAATTTTTTTTCTTTGGAAAAGTAACACACATTAAAGGAGATTAAGCAGTGGAGGCTCCGAAGTCACTCACAGAAAAAAAGTTTCAAAACACACCTAAGAGATCTATAGATACGGGACTTAGAAGTTTTTGAAAAACATTTTACTGAAATTCTGCTCCTCTGACAGCCATGTGTTTTGTCATCATTTCTAATTTGAAGGTTTCTACTCACACTGTCTACTGATTTGGCTGCACGTTTTGTGTCACAAAGAAGGCAGTGCCTAAAGCATGTCAGGACAATCAAGAGCCAATTTAAAGCATATATATCAACGAAAAAACTCATTAAAGAAGTTGCATACAGTGAACAACCAGCAACAATGTGCACTCAGACCTTGGAGCCTTTGCTACAACTCTATATGGGGCTCCAAGACTGAGGCATCCAAAGAATGAGATTCTTCAGGAAGTAGAAAGGAAGCATGGTGGACAACTGGCTGCTTCCAGATTTCTGGAAAACAAGCTCTAACAAGAACATAAGGAGACTAACCTTACCTTCCATTGTTTTTTAGTAAAGTGGACCAAGCTGATACAGAAAAATTAATTTTCCTTCCCCCTTATTCTGTTTTGCATTATAGGTACTCATTGAAATTTGTCTGAATACAGAGTTTAGCACAGACCTTTTTAGCAGTGGCTTGGTTTTCAAAAACCTATTTCAAAGAGATAGAGAGCACAGGAACTCCTGCACGTTTGTAACAGACATCCCGTGGCCTAACTTATCTTTTCCTAACTATTTTTTAATCTACATGTTCCCAAAGTCCACCAACTTCAAACTCCTAACTTATTACAACACTATTACAACACAGGTGCACAAGGTTTAAATAGTAAGGTTAATATGGGGGAGCTACCACTCCTAGAAAACAAAAGATATTAAGCTAATTAACAGTGAGCAAAAAAAAAAAAAAAGGGGGGGGGGGTTGAAGGGAAAAGGTCATCCTGCTTTTTACTGGCCTTAAGCACATCCTGCCACATGGCACTTCTGCAGTGGTTTAAACTATTTAAATTTACAACCAAATTCCAGTTGCTTGACTGCAACCTCCTTTGTCTCTCTAGCCAACCCATTTTATTTCACGTTTTGGGTTTGGAGCTGCAAAGGCAAGTTAAAACAAAAACACTGCAAGACATGAGATGACTTGAAAACACACATCCTGCTCAGTGTTGGGAAAAGGAATGTGGCCCAAACACCATGGTCAGGTATCAATCACAACAGTTACCTGCAGGAAAACTAGGTTTCTCCACTTAAGGGAGGGTGCAGGTGTGCAAGATTTCCCCTGAAAAAACTGGAACTCAAAGATGAGAAATGCAAACATGTAAATTCCTTCAGTCAGGGCCTTCTACTCCCAGTGCTACTCCTGCTGTCTGAGGCAACTTCATAAAATTGCCTTTTTTTTTCATCTAAAAGGCACAGCTACTATTCTGATGAAATAAACAGCACTTTTGGAGTTTATTCTAATAGCAGTGAAAAGGGGATCTTGTGTTGAATTGGCCCTTCTAGCTAAATTGCATGAATAAATCCTGCTTGTTGGATGATAATTGAATGAGCATGGGGAATTTTGACAGTTCCAGGTGTCAAGAAGTTGGGGGAAAATAACATCTGTTCTCATCAAATAGCAGAAAGGCAAATTAAAAGTCACTCTTAATAAATGTGTAGCATAAACACTGAACAAGGAGTAAAAGCGATACATTAAAAATATTTTTTACAGGAAAATTGTGCTTTTTTCTTAGCTGAACATAGCAAAGCTAAACTGCTACATCCTACATTGTTGTTTTATCTTTTTTTTCCCCTGTCATACCTTGCACTGTCACAAGTTGTCATTGTGGCCAAACCACTCCCATTCTCTGCACCGTGTTCAGTGTGAAAACAGCCAGACAATGCCATGGCACACACTGACACACAGCAACAGCCTGCCTGGCTGGCTGCTGGCTCAGCACAAGTTTTAAAAATAGACAGGCAGCAGAGAACACATTATTTAATATTTGCCATTGCCTGTAATTTGATACAGTATTTTATATCACCCCTATAATAATTACATTATCTTTTACACTTGTGAACATTTTGATTTTTCTTTCCCTTCCCAATCTTCATGCTTCAGACCCAGTGGCTCACATGGTGATAAGAAAAAAGTAACTCCACAGCTGTGAGGCAAGGAGGAGCCAACCCTTCCTGATCCCGACCCGGCCTGTGGTAATTTAGGGCAGAATTCTGGGGCAGCAGAGGGGACAAAGAAAGTGAGTCCCTGCTTTTTATACCGCTCTGCACAGTCCATTCTGCTCCCTCCCAAGCCCCACAGTTCCTCAGATCTATGAACCACAGCAGTGTGGCCACGACAGCAGTTTATGTGAGTCCAACAGAGATAAGATTTTAGAGCAAGAACTTTGAGTACAATCACACTGACTGAGAACTCCATCCAGGGGCTCTCTGTTACTTTCTTTCTGTGGGAAGAATGCAGTCTAAAAAAATAATTTAATATTTAACGGGATCTTAAGGCTTTTAATGCAAGGAAAAGTCTTATGACAGAACAGCCACTCCCAGGACTTCTTCATTCTCACTTTCAAATAAAAACCTTGTACCCTTTTTTTTTTTTTTTTAGTAACAGACAGGGTGTAAACACACAGCGCAGGGAGAGATTACTTTACTACTTAAAAGTTTGTCTTTACTGGACAGTTCAAATGATAATCCAGATGCTGGACAAGCAAATATCCAGAACCATCTTCCACTGAAACTTTACTGACACATACAACATTAAATAACTCTTCTTCTCTATTCCTTCTTTCCCCTAAGGCAGATAAACAATTTTTTTTAGGAAGTTACATGGCATTCTTACCTGGCAAAACCAGCCACAAAGCCAGGTTAAATGCACAAGCTTTTTGCCCTAAAGTACCAAGAAACATTTCTTGTGGCTGACCCATCACTTCAAATATACCAAGAGTCCTTATTCCTCTAAACATGTTCTCAACTTCAGGACAGCCACTCACAGCCCAAAAGCTGCTCACACAAATGTCTTTGTAAAAAACTTTGATCACAAAGTCATTGGTGAGTAGAACTCAGCATAATCAAATAAATATCACTCTCCATGATCACCCCAGTTTTATATTTACCACCTCATTATTTTAGCAAAACCTGGGGCTTGGGGATTATAGCCTACATTTAACCCATAGGGTTAGTGACTGCAGTCAGGATATTTCCCTGATGACAGCCCCACAGAGGGTGCTTTGGGGTGAGTGTCTGGTTATCCATCAATCCCAGTCCAAGGGGCACAGGTGGCAAACACACAGCCACATGGGACAGTGTTTGTGATGACACTTTTGCACCACATCACCTGGTACCTCTCTGCTTTTCTGCCACAGTCAGCATCTCTCTCCCCTCAGTATGAAGACAATACTGGTATTTCACCAGGTATTGCAATCTTTTGCCAGACTGTAACAGAAACTTTTGTTTTCCCCTTTATCTCAGAACACAAATAGAAACAGTCTTTGAAATATATTTAGACTAAACTTTTTTTTTAAATGTTAATTTTTAGGAATGTTGCCAATCCAGTTTTAGCAGATGGTTTGCTATTTAATGTCTCTAGGCAGGCAGAAAAGCTTTAATCAATAGAATCAAAAGAAATGTTGAGAAACTACATTCAATTTTACAAAATCAAAAGCATTTCCTACATATTGTCAAGCTGACAAAAACATATTGACATGTTGTTACTGCAAGGAGCTAAGGAATGTTTCCCACATTACAACACTGAATTTTCTTTTACGCATTTTCAAGTCTTCAGGTTTCCTCATGACAAGAAATTCTACTCTGTCATAAATTGAGAAATTCTCCAAGAGCAGCTTAATTCAGAAAAAAAGAATCCAGGGCTGAGCCACTAAAAACCTACCCTCAAGGGCTGGCTGTTGCCACATGAAAAGCTTTACCTCTGCTTACTTCTTCAAATAAGAAATCAATAGTGTGGCTTCCCATTCACTCTGGGGCCCAGCACTCCACCTGCATCTGCCATCATCCAGGAAAAGAGGCAGAATGGGCAGGGCTCAGTTTAGCCATCAGCTATTACTCAATTACTGCAGAGAGCACTGACAACTGTCTGAAAATCTGACAGTCCCTTCCTACCTTCAAGACAAGACATATGGATCCTTGGTTTAACCACTGAAAGCATATACATACATCCATACAGAGATACCATACAGAAAGTATTTTATATATATTATATATTTCCACATTCATTTGCATGCAACATTTTGTCTCAGCACTTAAATGAGAGTAGTAGAATGAGCACTGTGAAAGTGCTTTTAACAAATTTTGTATCTTTTTATATAAGGAAGACATAAGCTGTGCTGAAAACTCATATGTGTTGATAGAATTGCACTTGCAGGAAGTATAACAATAAATCAACGAGATTTAAATTTTCCGCACCAAACATTCCAAAAGCATTAGTGTTACAATGTGACATGCAGCAAGAGGGAATGATGTATCCAAACATAAGTCTTCTGTTGTCATTTTGTTGCAGTTTTTTTCTGGTCTTGCTGCTTTTAGTGCCTAAATTCACCAGTCTTCTTGGCATTGTGTACAGCTTTCCACATCCCTTTGGAATCTGTGTTTGGGGATTTTTTATTGTTGGTTTGTTTGTTTATGTCTAACAGTTTTAAATTAATTTTAAACTTGTGCAGCTTTACAGCCACGTGAAAATATTAGCTAAACAGAAGCTTGGAATGCTTCATTCAGTTACATCTAAGTTTAATGATGTCATAACCCTTTATGGCTGACATCATGTGGTAAAGGCACAGAGAACTAACTCTGAAAAACCAGGATCAAAAACAACAACACACAATTATAACATTGGAGACCAACAGCACCACAATTTTGCTTCCAGGCCCTGTATTTTGCTTATGGTAGTCTGGCTGTATGCAAACAAAATATTTCTTGCTTCATTAAAGGTGCTACACATGTTCTAAAAGATCCATATAAACTAAATCAAATCGACTAAAGTCTTCAATCTTTGAATGCTAGATTTGGGGTTAATTAACAAGGAAATATTTGTAGCAATCTATTAGATGTGAAACTGGTTTTGAAAGTGACAGGAAAGTAAAAGGCTTTCAGCAGAGAATCAAAAATGGCATATCACTTCTTTCTACTCCATGGAAACTCACTAGCACCAGTTTCACCAGTTTCAATAACACCAGTGAAAACGCCATAATTTCCACTCAATAACTGCAATTTCATATTAACTAAAAAAGGATAAAACATTCAGGTATTCTTGTGCAGCCTATAGCTTTTCCTCTACTTTTCTCCTCCTTGACCGTCCTCGTCCTCGCAATTGTTAAATATGAAGTGAACACGTCTTCTAATCAGAAATTCCACAGAAATTACAGCATACTACTCCCACACCCTTTGCTTAAGCAACTTAAAATATTCCTGTTAGCACAAGTAGAAGAGGGAAAGGCTGGCATGATATGATCATTCCATATACAGCTAGTAAAATTATAAATATCTCAGAGAAAGACAAATATATAAAACAAAGTTATTTTAAAAATTATCTGTGCTCAGTTCTGTGAGGCCTTTTTATTCTGTGCACAGAGAAATCCCAAAAGATGTTTTCTCTAACCATAATTTCATTGCAATGATAATCCTGTAATGGATGAGTACAGACTCACTGAGTCTGCAGTGCTTGAAAAGTTTATCTGACAGTTTTACCTTCAGCATGCCAAATCTTCTTGCAAAGCCTCTGGCAAGTCAAGACTTGATGCAGAAAGAAAAGCTTCAAAGGGATCCGAATCCACCATGAAAGCAGGGACAGGTAATTCTCTGCATTAGTTGGATGATTCATGAAAGAGATCTTTAGCTAGATTCAGATTACATATGATCAAGTAACACAGTCTAAAAATCTATATTATCTCCCTAAAATGAAGACTAGAATGATCATTTATCTGTGAAGAAAAAAAAAACCAACCCAGAAATACTATCTTTTTCTTATAGTCTTCAGAAAGCTGCTTATAGAAATCCTATTTTCTCAGGGATCACCTGTGACAGCTCTAATAAAAGGAAAATTCAAACATTCACACTTAAAATACAGGGCTTGATTTAGGGGATAGGAAATGTCAAACCCAAAACTACAACAGGGTTTCCACACCCCTACTGACACTACCAGCGCAAGGTCATTTAGCTCATGAGTTTTCAGTGTACAAGCAGAGATTTAGGCAATTATGTGGTATTTAAGATGTGCTAATTACAACATGCATGTTGGGAGAGCTATCTAATGTCGTACTTCAGGGCTCGTGTCAGTCCCAAATTTGTGTCAGTGGACAACAAATGTGGCTCCTGCACCACACCACAACATTTGGCTGCTGCAGGACCCCCACACTCTCTGGGCTCATCCTGGGGGGAGAAGGAATCTTGTGTCTGATTCTTCTGAGCCGCTCCAGCAGCCAGAAACCTGCCACCAACAGTCTGCAAAAATGGGGCCATATCGGTTCTCTCCATCCCTCTGTCCTCTGCCCTGCTCCTGCAGACCTCATCCATGGAAATGAGGATCTCCAAGTCAGGGGTTCCACTGCACATTCATATGGCACTGATCACAAGACAGCTGGGATTCCAGCCAGCTGCCACAGCATTGTTATCATAGACATAATACATTCTAAAAATCATACAGTTTAAGACGTGAATAGAGTAAGAATCCATCACAGACTTGAGAAGACAGAGTCTGGCATTTTAAAGGCAGAGGTAGCAGCTGGGACCTTCCACTTTCATATTTTAAACCTGAAATTAGAATATTCTCATTTGTTGATTAACAAAGCCAAGTAAAGCAGATGCTGGAGAACTGTAATAATTACCATTACGGTTTCAGCTACTAAACATCTCTGCCTTTCCCTCAGAAAACTGAGGATATCATGTTAAAAATAGCCCCTTAGTTATGAAAGGCCAGTTGAGCAGAGGAAATTTGTGGAGAAAACCGGAACAATGCTGTTGCACAGAGAACACATCTGCATTGCACAACTGTAGAATAGATGTAGGTATACATAACAACAGAATGAAGTCAAAGCATTAAGTTTCACATACGTGAGAATTTCAGGGTCTATCCAGTATATCCTTCCACACCATCCCACCAACATCTTGTTACTGAGCTGTTTATCAATTTGCTGAAATGAAGGAGCCCAGAAGTTTCTAAAGAGGCTACAGAGCCTCTTTAGCCCTGGAAGGCCAAGGGCAGCACACAACGACACCTCCGGAGATAATTAAAAGCAAAGTAATACAGAAGATGAATGAAAAAGGATTTTCCTCAGAGGAATGAAGTTAGGTTTCACTTTTGCATTGGACAGAAATTAAACTTCATTAGTTTTATTAATTGTGAGCCAGTAAATTACTTTACTGTTCTGGACTCGGGGACAATCCCAAGACACCAAAGAGCCCAGTCTCTGATCTCCAGGCCAGGAGTGGCTGACAACAAAATCTTATGGCTGCAAGACACAAGGACAACCACTAACCAGGTAGAGAGGATTCATGTCCCATTGTGTCCCTTTCCACACTCCATGTATTAACAGCTGATAGTCAAGCTCCTGGGCTGTTCTGATGACAAGCAAGTGCTCCCCATCATCCTCAGGAGGCAGCTAAGCCATCTTCACAACTGCCACCGCCATCTAAAGATCTGAGCCCAGTATTTGCTTTTTTAAATCACCACAGATTTTCTTTACACATCATGTCTAACATTCAGATGGGTAATATCAGCTCATCCCATCACTGCACAGCTTATGTACACTTTCACAGCGTAACACTGATGACAAGACCTCTCTGTTGAATGCAGAATTCAAGTAAACTGCTTCTGTGCCTTGCTGCAGGCAAGGGAGCAATGCTGGGTGGAGAGAGGCAACGTCTGTCTCATGCGATGGCATGAGAGGGAGATTTCAGGACCAGGCTGATCTCACACATTACACACAATTCCCATCAGCTGTGCCTAGGTCTTCCTTTATGTATCTTTTCAGATATATTTACCTCTACTTTGGTCATACAGATAAAAATCTCTCATCAATACTAAAACAGCATAACAAGCTGGCAGAAAGGATGTCAGCTGGAACCTCTGCAGAGCTGCAGGCTACTTTTGCTAACCTGAGCAACATTCCCCAAAGTGACACCCAAGTGGCACAAATGAAGCTCTGAGTGCAAATCTAAGCAGAGCAGCTCTCTCCATCTCTGCTCAGCCCATACATCATCTGCTCAAACACAGCCCTAAAAACCCCCCTCTTTCCGCTGAGGCTGTGCCATTATGCAGAGATAACAAATGTCAACAAAAATGAACTTTTTCACAGGAAAAGGCAAACTTTTCTAGCTTAGCAATGAGAGAACTTGTGGAGGGCATGGAAGTCACAGCTCTGCTCCTGATTCATTTTTTTAACCTTCTGCTGAAGACTTTCATGTGAACTACAGAAACTGTCTTGATTGAAGGAAATGGAATCCAGGTCAATTCCCTTCCCAACTACAAAGCTATCATTCACTCTCACTCTGTAGCCAAATAAAACTTTTCTTGTTTCTGTCAAAAGAAACAATCTCAAATAAATCTGTCATGCCATTCCTGTTGTACAAACCTGAAGAAACAGAGCAATCTAGATAACAATCAGAAAAATGGAAAATAAAATAAAAAAAGAAAACTCATTCTGAAGAAAACAACTTTAATCATGAAAGGAATCATTCAATACCCAGTAATGAAATCCAGTTACCTAAATAAGGCCAAACTATCACTCCTCAGTTTTGGCCACTGCATCCTAACCCCACTGACATAAACCCCCAGTGGAAAAGCCTCCAAGAATATAATCAGAAGGGTGCTAAAGAGACTAAAAGCACAAAACAGTTAATTTTAATAATAGTAATAATACACTATCAAGTTGTAGTCAACATAATCAACAACATGAAGTCTTCACTAGATTGTCCTTGAAATACCTGTACCTCCAGTATTGCTTGAAAATTTACAGCAAATTAAGTCTTCCAGTTGAAATAACTATATTAGGGTTTCTTTAGTGCACTCATCCCTAAGCATGGAAGAACATGAAAGTTAAATTCCAATTAATCTGCTCTGACATGCAGCCATCTAGAATGACTTGAGAAGTCACAGCCTAAAGAGAAAAAATAATGGGATTAATCCTGCCTGTCTTACATATGCAAGCAGTTCTTCCATTGCAATTAGCTCCATTGGGACGGCAGGACTCTCTGCTCGTGCAGAGACAGGGAATATGGAGCCCTCTGCAGTGGAGCAAGGGCTGAGTGCTCCCAGGGCTGCTGCCTAGTGCTCACTTGTTTCTCAGTAGAATAAATACACTGCAGTGAGTGATAAACATGCCTAATTGCTTTGGAGCTCGAGGGAAATAAACTGGGGGGAATTAGCAATTAATTATTCCCAAAAGGAAAGTACCTCAGGAGTGCGAGGCACGGCGGAGTGGCCATTTGAATCCTAGTGAGCTGACTGCATGGAACCCAGGCAGGGTCAGTTAGCCAGGCTGCAAAAGACAGCAGACATTCTTCTTTGTGTTTGACATCAAGAAATAAAGGGTAGAGAAGAAATACAACATTTACCTACTTAAACCTCTCCCAGGCTAAAATTAAGAATGTGGGTTGACCTAGTTCCCAAGCTCAAAAAATGCAGTTTCTGAAAGCAAATCATTTCACCCTAACACCTGACCTCACGGGGACAGAGTGAATGACACACTGGAGACCTCTCCCTCCCCCAGCTGACCACAGAGGGTGATCAGATATCCAACTGTGGGATAGCTAATATTAGCTCAAGGAAATCCACACAGCAAATCATTCTAAGCAGCAGAATGAAAGATAATGTAAACAACTCTTCTCTCACAAATTTTCCCAAGTCCACACAGTGGACTATTCCACTAACAAGAACAGATGCAGCAGCTTGCAAGGATGAAGACCAAAGACCTAGTAGAACACAGATGTCTCAGAACCATGCATTGACTGTATCTAAGAATTCAGCTAGTCCAGAAGTGAACTGTGTGTTACAACTTCAATTTAGCTCTAGTCTGTCTTAACTGCATGTAATTTAGTAATTCTGTTAAGGTCTGAGGGGTTGGGAGGAAGAATGGCGCAGGGGCAAGCAAGCAAGTTCATGTCATAGACTTCATAGGCTATAATCTTTTAAGATAATTCTAGAACACAAACATCATCTGATTAAAACTAGGAAGGTTGAAAAGTGCTAAAATGGCATTGCATAATAAGACAGGATGATGTAGAGAGGTGTTTTGAGTGATACTGGTTTAATCATAGCTCAGCTTTTAAAGGGAAAGGAAACTATGAACAACTATGCTGGCCTAAAGTGAGGCTGCAGAAAACAACATATTTCTTCCTTTTTGCTAGTGTTTTTCACTTCATCACTGATACAAACTAAGTATCAGATTAAGAGCAGCCTGCCCACTCCCCTGATCTTCCAACCACACATACAACTTAGGGCAACTTTTTGGTGTCAGAGCCAATGCATGATGCATTATTACAATGAACGATATCTTCTGATCTGTCTGAAGCATTTTCATATTGATATTAATAGCATGAGAGTGTTTGGGAGGTTTTGAGCCATTTTGGTGCTTGTGAGCTCAACAGAACACAGGTTTTTATCTCATTTAACACTTGTTAACCTCAGTCCTCTAAAGTATACTTTCTGGGAATAAAGCTCAGTACTACTAGACAGTCCATGTGCCACACACCTTTGTAAGGCATGAAAATGGCCTCATTTTGCATCATAGTATCCATCTGGTCTTTTACTCATTTTCTTGCATACGCATAAACACATACACACAATTAATCTCAAAAAAGACACCATCCTGTTTGCAAACTCAAAAGGAGGTGGGAACTAAAAGTTTCTCTCAGTGGGCTGCCTGCTACCATGAGCATATGCCTCCTACTGAAGCCTTGGGCTGGGGGGGAGGAGAATCCTTGGTCCTGGCTGGGGAGCTTTCAGATGTAACTAACACCACGGTCAGCATAGCACACTGCCACACAAAATCATGCAGGTCATCATCATTGCAAACAAGGTAAAGCCATTTGACCAAAACCATCTTGTGAGCTGTGTCGGGCCACAAGCCAAGAATTCAGGATTCCCAGGCTTCAGTCAGCTCGAGTTTCAACATCAAGCTTTAGTTCCACAAGATTCTTCTTTCTGTAGCCCAGGATTTCCCTGTCCATACTGTTCTTTCTAAACACAAGACAAGCAAGCTTTGATTCCATCTGAACATCTCTCATCTGGAAATCGCTTTTCGGTCTGATAGATTTCTCGCCACAAAAATGTCTTTTTAAAAATACGTACTTGGAAAGGGGTTTTATATGAAGGCCCATCTTATTCCTTCTCATTTTCAGGACACTTGATAAAATAATACAAGATCCCAATTTATATGTCAAAGGAATTCCCAGATGGCATCTAATCAAACAATTCAATCAGAAAGCAAATTAAAATGAAATATTAGCACAACCCCATGTGTAAAATGCAGGAGCTAAAGCTCTCTGGTATTTTCAGGATATCCTATGGAATGTAATTCTATTACTCGTGCTAATTTCATGCCTGTTCAGCATTGCAGAACATCTGAGCTATTGAGACCTCTCTGCAACACAAAAAAGAAGTGTTCCAAGGAAAAGTTTAATAGCAAACTACGCATAGCTCTTATAGCCACATCTAGAACCTTTACAGCAGCTGGTTTACCCGATTTCTGGCAACAACTCTCAAACACCTATTTTCTTAAATCTGACCTTCAAGTTCAAATCAAACCCAGCCAAGCCTGGGATATTTCTTCCAATAACTTCAGTAAATTTTGCACCGTGACCCAGAATTCACAGCATCTCACAATTCTAAGCAAAATCTGATTAAAATAACATCCTATTCTGCAGGATCTGCCACAGGAATTCCTGTGAGAACCCCAGTTATAATGAGTTGGCAAGTAAAAGTACAGAAAATCCACTTTGAGATAAGGATCTGGGATTTTTATTTTGTTTATCTATCTTAAAGACTAAGTAGTTTCAATAAGGCATGAGAAGTTTGTAAAGCTTTTTTTTTTTAACCCCCTAATATTTTAGTACTTATTACCTAATTGTTCACCTAGTTAATTTTGAAAGATCCTCTTCAACTTTAAAACAAGCATTATTTAAGGGAAAAACCTTCTGGTTAGGCATATAGATAGCCATCAGAAAAAGAAAAGTTTATGTTCTAATCCATGCAATACTCTCCCCTGAATTAAGTGTACCTTTTCTCTGCTACTCTGAGAACTACTGACCAAAGGCACCAATATGGTTAGTTTCCTTGAAAACAGTTGTTAGTTTCCTTGAAAATAAACAAGGCTATTTGAGTTTCACACTAACAAACCTGAAGGAGTTATGCTCCAGCCTCATAAGGAAAGTCAATTAACTTCATGTATCTTACTCTTAACCATAGCCTTTTAAAAAAATCCCTTGCCTTCATACATGCTTCCACAGTGCACTCCACTGGCACACAAATAAGAATACATTTCCTTCTGGAAATCCATTTCAGTAATCAAGAAAACCTTAAGGATTGCATGATAAAACTTGAAGAAGCTGCTATAACCCATTCTCCAAGGAAGAAAAGGAAAAAAAAATATAAAAAGCAGCATTTTATTACTTTGAGCAAGATGACAAGACTATCTGAGGAATGAGTGCATATACAAAATGAATGATGATATGCCATATTTTAAAACGTATTAATGCTAGTCAAAGCGAAGTAGCTGGGCTTTAATAGCACTACAAAGTTTTGTGCATTGACAAGCAGGGAAGCCCAGCTCATACAGGATTAGACACCCTGCTCGCTCCACTTGCTTCATATTCCCAGAAGACCAGTTGGTCAAAGCTGCCTGGAAGCAAGCAAGATTCCTTGCACTGGTGATAGGTATCCTTCACCACCTGGTTTACTCTTCTTTTTCAAATTTAGGAGAGACTAGAACTGGGATTTGAGCATTCAGTGCAGGTTGTGCAGAAGCAGAGAAAGATGGTCCCTCTAGACTTTGTACAGGCTCTCACCTACCCTCAAGCCTCCTTACTATCCAATCCACTTGGCAGGCTGAGAGAGTGACTATGATGCCATGCAGATGATAAAAATACAAAGGAAGACACTAAAGAACACCCAGTAAAGCAAAAGTCATGTAAGATCCCAAACTCACAGGAAACCATCATATTCTCTCCCTCTGCTTGCCCACTTGAACCCTTCTCCCAGAGTGCCCATTAAAAGGAGATCAAATTAAAAGACATTACACAAAGAGAGATTGCCCCAGTTATAAATCCCAAGGGGTTCCCAGCACTACGGCAGCACAAGGGAAAACCCTCATCACCCGCAGGAACACAGAGACTCAGTACGGATTAGCAGAGTCAGGCTTATAAGGGGAGGAGAACAAGAATTCAACTCGCAGCAACCCATTTTGAAAAATAACAAATAGAAGGAATTTTTTTTAAAATAAAAAAGACGATAACAGCAAGGGAAGTGGGTCTTGGCGCCGAGCCCTCGCCGAGGACCCCTACTTGAGGAAGGCAGAAGCAGGCAGGGAGATGAGGTTTATTGCAGCCCCAGGCCGAGCCCCGCGGTGGGGGCGGCTCCCGCAGGTCCCCCCTGCCACCCCCGCTCCCCCGGCCGGGCTCCGGGAGGGCTCCGCCGGCGATGCCGCACGCTCCGGCAAGCCCGGCTCTTCCGGGCTGGCCATGGCTCAGCCGATCGCGACAGACACGACACACGCACACACAGCCGACACACAGCGGGAGGGGATGGAGGCTGCACACGGCAAGCGGCGGGCGGAGAGGGGAGAGGAGGGCAAGCGAGCCGGGGTGAGGTGGTACCTTGGATGTGCTGCTTGATGACATTTTCCAAATGGTCCAGCCTTTCTATAATCCTTAAAGTGTCCCCTTTGTCTTCCTCTAACTTTTTTTCTGAGATCGGCTCCTGCACTTTCACATAAACACTGGCAATGTAGTTGGTGACCCAGCCCACGTACAGCAGGCAGACGATGTTAGTCATTCCACTCAAAATCACGCAAGTGGACACTAAAGTTTTGGTTTTCCTGGTGCACACCATCCTGAGATCCCTCCATATAGCTCCAAAAATCCTGTGATCCAGAAAACAAAAATAAAGCTGCGATGAAAAGAAATCTTTTCCCCCCTTTCCCCAAAACGGAGACCACTCCGAAGTCAGTAAATTTCCATGCAAAAAAAGTTCTCTAATCCACAGAATAAAAAAATACTTGTCGCCTACCTAGAAGGAGAGGTGGGGGCGGGGAGGGCTGATAATTAGAATCCTGGCTTTGAGTACATGAAAATAGCTGAAACTTTGCGATGGCAGTGCCGACAGCAGACAGCGAGGCGTGCCAGCCGCCCGGCTGCCCGCTGCCTTCAGGCACCGCCCCCCGCCCCGGGCATCACGGACGCCGGCAGCCCAGTGCCCGAGCGTGGCAAACTTTGTTCCCTCCGACGCCGCTTCCCATCGCGACCGGCCGCGGCTCCAGACTCAGCCCTCGGGAGCAGCCTGCCGGGGAGCGGGGCTCTCCCGGCCGCCGACTGACAGCGGCCGGCTCCAATGAGGAGCGGCGCCGGCGCGGGGGATGCTCGGAGGGCCGGCGGGGCGGGCGCGGGGCGGGGATGCGGCGGGACCCACCTGCTCCTCGCTCGCACACGGAGCGGCGCCGGGGCCCCTCCGCCGCGCTGCCGCCGGGGCGGGGGCCGGGCCGGCGCCTCCCTCCCTGCCTGCCCTTCCCGGGGCTGGCTGCGAAGGGCTCCCAGCCGGGAGAGGCGGCAGCCGCCGGGGCTGGGAGAGCGGCGGTGTCGCCGCTCACACCCAGAGACGTCCATTTGCCTGAGGGGTGAAACCGGAGACGTGCCTTGGGCTCAGCGGAGCTCTCGGCTCCCAGCGACCACCCACTACTGCGATGTTCGTCCCTGAGCCTCTCGGCGCGCCCGCTCCCCGCCCAGGTTGGGCTGGTGATACCGAGTGGTTGCTCGCATCCACGGCAGCGAGCCCCGTATCCATCCGTTCATCGCCTCCCCCATCTCCGTAGGGATACGCTCTATCAGAACATCCAGAATTAGCTTCAGTGTCGGGGCAGTATCAGTAATTCACAATTTAGTTCAGTATACCCATGCTGCTTCCCTCTCTTCACATTTTACATTACTTTTGACAACATACCAAAAAGGCAAATTCCTCTCAATATGAAATCTCACTGATTTGAGCGAAGGCACGTGATCAGTCTTTTCCATTCCTATTAAATAGGGATTTTTGTACTACATGAGATCATTTTCTTTTGATAGTCTCAAGACAGAAAAGTAACCAGCACATCCAGTATTAGAAACGAGGCACATGTTAATTAACATTCTAAAATTATTTTAAATACTTATCCAATGAAAGCGAGGGTATCAAATGTCGTAGTTTGACTGCACTATGTAGTCACGCTTCAGAGCTCATTGTGCCACCAGGGTTTGCCCGTGTGCAGAAAGCACAGCAGGCACCAAGACTTGGTACTCTGAAGCATAAATATGTGAGTGCTCAAACCCTTCAATAACTCAAATGTACATGGCAATATCTTAAGAGAAGTAAAAGCAGATGATTTGTCTTAGGGCTTGGAGTTGTTATTTTCAAATTAATTGCAAGCAAGACCCCAGTATTCAAGAGAGAAGGCAGGCAAGTGTCCTGCCAAAAGGCAGACTGACTTCTTCCTTTCCATCAATTGGTACTCCATAGAAACAGTAAAAATTACGAATACTGAGACACATACAGACCAGCACCAACAGAAGCTGCAGTCAACTCTGCCAACAAAGCTGAAAAAACAAACTGCCTCCTCAGTCTTCTGAGCCTCTCTGAAAACTAACTAAAATTTTGGCCAGTTTAAAAGTACTTCCCTGCTGGTAACACTGAAAGTGATGAGCCAAAGAAAACTCCCTTGGAAATTAGAATATATAACACAAGTTATTTGAATGAGAAAACAATATTTACATTTTAAGAAAAAATATTTTTAACAATTCAGGGAACTTTGCTTCATTGACAAACCAGTCAACGAACAAGTTCAAGCTCTGTAAAAGACACAACACTGGCAGAATACACTAGAACAGTTCTACCATGTAAGTTACTTAATCCACTTGGTCTGCAATGAATGTTTGTCTACGCCATCATTTATTTTCCTGTTTCCTATCTTTGTATAACACTTCAGTATTACAGCTTTGCTTCTGGTAGCAAACAAGAGCAGGAAGTGCTGTGGCTGAAGCCTTTAATAAGAGTGTTATCTAGACTTGCTTTAATCTTTGTAAACCCTGCCTGCGGTCACAAAACAAATTCTTCACCAGTTTAGGCAGAATCCAGGACTTAGCCTGGTACTTCTCAATTTAAAGCACAACTTATCTGAAATCAATCCAGGAAAGGGAAGAGTAACAAGCATTAATAAGTCATATTTTCTGTGGAAGTTTATAAAATACTAATAACTAACTTATTTATAAACAAACACGAACAGTACTTGTTACAAATAAATGTAAGCACATCTATAAGTAACACAAGCATTTGGAAAAAGATGGATAATGTGTCTCACAGGCTTAATAGGTTGCTTATAACAGCACATAATTGATTAACCTACAGTAACTATAAATAGTTCATTAGCCCTTTGTTCCCATCAGCTCTCTGATCATGTTTAAAATATATTTTCATTTATAACCACATTCTCCTACTACCAAAGCTGCACTCCTGTCTCCTTGCTTGAGCCTTGGTTTTACTGAAGCTACTCTTAAAACTGACTTCATAGTGAAACCTCCAGATGCTTTGATACACAAAAAATGCGCTTGCTTTCATGTCTCTGGTAATAACATTCTAGACAGGTCTTTTTAAAAGTCTTCTTTTATGTGTTTATACAAAGTTGGAGGTATCCGAGTGTACGCCATTTAGAAATTGGTTGGTTTTGTCATTTTGATTTATTGTTTAGTATTACCATCCAGATGAGACCCCTCTGTGCAACGTATTACATAAATACATATGCAGTCCACTTCTATAATTTAATGGGAATAATAACAGGAGCAGATACAATAGGAGAATAGAAATGCTGCCAGCTTCACATTATAGTCAGGGAGAAAATTATGTGGTAAAATCCCTAAATGTTTCTTTTTTGAACATTTAAATTATTGGGGAGCACAAGGTCTATGAAATATTTTCTCTTAAATCAAAGTGGTGTTTTCTGCTTCAGGTGTTTAAGCTTGAGGCAGTACAATCCACTGTGCAGGTTATTAAAATATGTGTTTCGATTTTATCCTTGTCCTGATACTGCTCTGCTATGTCATGCTATGCAAATTATTTCACATAATTATTTCACACTTCTTAAAACATGTATGTATTACAGGCTTTAATGGGGATTTCCCCCAACTACACTGCTGTAATAAGGCACCATTTCAAACAGTGCTGAGGAATTACCCTCACCATCTTGTAAATAATGCAAGATAAGTGGCAGCTGGAAAATTACCTATAAATAATTCAGTTAATATTTCTTACTTATCATTACAGCTCATGGAAGGGAAATGTTTAAGAACTGTATTTTTATTGCTGCATTTTGATGCAGGTTAAAACATTTTTACATGTAAGATGGTCCTTGAAACATCAGAACCAAAAATACTTATCCCATTTTATGAAAACAGGTTTCTTTCACATGTAAGAAATCAGTGGAAAAGCTTAACTTTTTAACTTCATTTTTATCACATTCTATTTGGATTCTTAGTTGAAATCCTATTAGTTTGGGGGAGATATAATCTTCATTATTATCTAGTCTGAGGGGATTTTCTTCTATTATTTCTTCCCTCTTACCGTGATTATCACATCTTTTGTTTGGAAAGGTGATAAAAAAAATTCAGAGGCACTCACTAAGCAACACAGTATTTTACATGGTGGAGAGAGGTGACTAAATAAATTTAGCAAAGTCTAAATTACTCTGAGAAAGCAATTTTTTTTTGGAAGCTCTGATGTCTGAGCCTGCACACACAAATCAAGACCTGCACATCTCAAGCAGAGATTACCCCTTCTGCAGATGAGCTCTTTCCACTAGTTCAAACTATAAAACTGAGATTTTGCCTCCTCAAAAGGGGCAGCTTTCTGTATTTTGAAAGTAAAGGTCAGGTGTTCAGTCCCCAGGGAAGTGATCTGATGATCTTTGGTATCTATTGTCCCTAGCCATCACTCTCACTAATTTTAAACCAATCTTAACCTTTTATTAAATCATAAAAAGACATATGCAGCTATTGCAGAGATGCCTTTGCATTTTCTGGAGCTGGGTTTTGGGGCAAGTGATTTGTTAAGTGGGTGTTGTGAGCTAATGAACATGCACTGAATACAAAACAATAAAAGGAAAAAAAAACAGAAAAAAAAAAGATAAAGGGGGGAAAAGTAGGACGGAGGAAGACAAAAGAAAAATAAAAACTACTTTCCCCTGTTACACTGGGACACATTATCATGATCTTTATTCCTCTGGCACTTTCTCTCTTCCATGTTACTCTTTCCCTCTCTCTTGTTTTCTTTGGGTCCATATCTGCTCTCTCTTTTTACTATTATTCCCTGACTTCTTTTCCACCCCTCATTTAAAAATCACCACTTTTAAGTTTACACTAATTCTGTTACACATCACCCTTTGTGACATTTTCAGCAGTCACCAGCTCATTTAGGTCACACAGGGCTCCTCAATCACTTCTTGGCGAAGACTGCTCAGCAAAGCACTGACTACAGAGAAACCTGGCTCTATGTGGCCACTGCAGCCTCCCAGGGAGGAGAGCAAATGTGGTGTTTAACGCAGCCATCCAATGGCATTCACATAGCTAACATCCACAAATCACAGAATCCATCAGGTTGGAAAAGACCTCCAAGATCATCCATTCCAACCTTTGACCAAACACCACTGGGTCAACTTGACCATGGCACTGAGTGCCACGTCCAGTCATTCCTTGAACACCTGCAGGTGTGGGACTCCACCTGGGCAGCCCATTCCAATCTCTAATCACCCTTTCTGTGAAGAAATTCCTCCTGCTGTCAAACCTGAACCTCCCCTGGTGCAGCTTGAGGCCATGTCCCTCATCCTGTCACTGCTTGCCCGAGAGGCCAGCCCCCACCTGGCCACAGTCTCCTTTCTGGGAGTTCTAGAGAGATAAGGTCTCCCCTGAGCCACCTTTTCCCCAGGCTAAACACCCCCAGCTCCCTCAGCAACTCTTCACAGGACTTGCTTTCCGGAGCCCTCACCAGCTCCACTGCCCTTCTCTGGACTCTCTCCAGCCCCAATGTCCTTCCTGAACTGAGGGACCCAGAGCTGGACACAGCACTCGAGGTGTGGCCTCACCACCACTGAGTGCAGGGGGACAATCCCTGCCCTGGTCCTGCTGGCTGCTCTGTCCTTGATCCAGACCAGGATGTCACTGCCCACCTGGGCACCCCCTGGCCCAGGTTCAGCTGCTGTTGACCAGCACCCCCAGGTCCTTTTCCATTGGGCAGTTTTCCAGCTGCTCCTCCCCCAGCCTGTAGCGTTGCCTGGGGTTGTTGTGACCCAAGGGCAGGACCTGGTGCTTGGCATTGTTGAAACCCATCCCACTGGGCACAGCCCATGGATCCAGCCTGTGCAGATCCCTCTGCAGAGCCTTCCTGCCCTCCAGCAGATCAACATGCCCACACAGCTCAATGTCATCCCCAAACTGACTGAGGGAGCCCTCAATCCTCATGACCAGATCATCAATAGACATTGAACAGGACTGACCCCAACACCGAGCCCTGGGGACACCACTGGTGACCGGCCCCAGCCGGATGGACACCATCCACCAGCACTCTCTGGACCAGGCCATGCAGACAGCTCTTAACTCAGCCAAGAGCACACCTGGTTCAAGCCATGCACCATGGTTTCAAAAGCGTTCACCAGCACTGAAAAGAATAAATGCAACAATACAGAAGATACAGAAACAACAGTGCCAACACTGTTTCAAGCTGAAAACTGAGCTGTACCCTGTCTTCTGGACTAAGCTCTCACTGTGCCTGAAGCAATGAGAAAACATCATGCAGAGGGAGCAAACAGAGCCAGAAAGAACATTAAAACATCTACTGGAAACTTAAAAAGCAACCTGCAAGAGCTAGAGGCACATGGGTGTGTGGTGTCTTCTCCATCACTAGATGGAGAACACCACTTCATGGCTTAGAAGGCATTTTCCATCTCCCTTATACAGTTGCTATAAAATTTATGTCTGCATTTTCGGTTTCCAGATGGCATTTTCAATTCACAGTACTTGCCAGGGTTATCTTTGTCCATTTGTCTTTCCAAAATGTTTTTCTATCAAAACCATCAAAAATCACTTTCTACTGTAATTGATCTCTGCTATGCCACTTTGTTAGTTACTTTTATGCACTGGTGTAATTTTTCTTTTTCCTGGCAGCATTACATTGCACCATTTTTTTGCCACAAAACTCTCAGTTAATCCATCTCAAGTGACTCATGTGTGACCAGCAATTCACCAGCAGGAGTAAAAGATGCAACATATGGTCCTTTGCAAATTGCATGTCTACAGTTCCTCAGAGAAGCATTATGTTCTGTTCTCTCCAAAGCTGTCATACGTCTACACCCTACACCTCCAATGACAACCTTGTCCCTAAGCAACTTCCAGTCTCTTCATTTTTGGGTGGTAAACCTTGGAAATATTTGAAAAAGATTTCCAGAGATTGCAGCCCACTCACAATCTCTGAATCTTTTTATATACTGATTAAAAAAAAAAAAAAGTAATAAGTGTAAAATAATTTGTGACACCTAGAAATCTTGGCTTTCTCAAACCATTCCTCAATACTGTTTTTTTCTATCTTTAACTATAGTAATACAAATCATTGTACTACGTCAATCAAAAACTGAGGCAGCCAAATATCCTATTTCCAAATACTGTCTAGCTCTGAATATTGAGGGACAAGAATAGCCCTTTTGCCAGGCTTTGCCTGGAAAAGCTTCAACACATTGAACAGCTTAAAGGCTGTCTGTGTCAGTGGTTGCAAGCGATTGCTTACACTAGCTGTGCCAGCAATTACAAATTCCCAAGGTTCTGAACTGGTATTTTCTCATATTCCAAAGAAACATGAACAGATTCTGCAGGCCTGTCACAGAGCCCCTTCTTCGGTGGCTCTTGGCCAGTGTGAGTCTCATACATGCAGCCCCTTCTCACATGACAGGAACTCCATACTTCAATTAATTTTTGTAATTTTCTTATTTCATCAACCTGTCATTCAGGGTCATGGCTTCTCCCACCTTTTGCAGTTGGCTTTAGAAATTTCTAGGACTATGGTACCCTCACCATTCACATGCTTGTCTGATCACATCTGCATATGCTGAATAATGCAGATCCCAACCTCCCCTGCTCATGACTGTCTTCTCTTTGGAAACTGATGATTTCTTCCTATTCTTTGTCCTTTCTGTCTTAATCAGTTTTTAATGCATGAATGGAGCTTCTTCTTAAGCATAATGGGTGTCAAGAGCCTTTTGAGAGCAAACTCCTGGGAAGGCTTTGCAGCCCAAGTACCAATTAAATCCAGCATCAACTACCATCATTATCCATGTTCTCTGATGTCTCAAAAAAAAAAAAGAAAAGAAGTCATTTAATAGGTGGAAAGTGACTTCCTTCAGTTGTTCATTAGAAAACTACTTTTCTAGACAAAAATTCGTTAAAAGAAGCCTAAAAATATGCAATACTCCTTTTCCTCCCATTCCTGCAAGACTGAGGGTGATTATTTCTTTCAAATTCTCTCTTTTCTAAAGGTTTTGATCTTCATACTGTTTCAGAGGAATTGACAATGAGGAATTCAAGAGAATTATGCCAGAGTAAAGAGAGGTAAATGAAACCATTACTGAGGGTTAGAAGGATAGAACCTCAGAAGTGACTGTAAACTCAAAGCAGAGATCAGAGGAAATAGAATATTAAAGTAATAGCCCTTTTTAATCCAAATTGATCATTAGAAATAATTAATTTCTTCTATAGGTTCAGCTTATTGTTCAACCAGAAATTATAAAAAGTTGTATGATTCTGCATTACTGGTTTAATGTCAGGTAGGACAGACACCATTGAAGGACAATGTTGGTGAAATCAATTAGTTTACCTCTTCAATTTCCCAATCAACATTATCTAAATCATTTTAAAGAGGAGATTTGGCCAGCTGTCCTTCAGCCAGTGCTTAGAGTAAATGCGCAAAAGCCTCTGTTGATGCTCTTTCGCCAAATTTATATCCAAGTATGTAATTTAGATGAAACATAGATTCTAGAATTTGAGACTGCTGAAACAATTTTCCATATGGCACCTTCTTTCATCAGATCCTGCAGCCACATCTTAAGCAAACCAAAAATTCACCTTAAAATACCTAGAGTATGCTAGTAATTAATTCTCTTTCTTAGATAGATGAAAAGGACACTTTGGATGTGTCACTGTTTGGTTGGTTTTTAAAAGATTTGGTGATGTCCAGGAGTTACCTTTTCTCAGATCTGCTCATTGCATAAAAAACAGAACCACCACCACCACACTGAAACAAAAAAGAAAGCCCTTGTGTCACTTGTAAACAAAACTAACTCCACAGCAAGAAAGTTTTCAGTCCAGCTTGGTATGAGAACAGCTCTCACAGTTTGAGAGAAGATAGAAGTTTTTGTTTGGTTAGGCCTGAATATCACACTGCTTCAAGAATGTCTAACGAAATACCTGTGCCCTGCTGCAGAGCTGCTCTGATGAACTGCAGAGGGAATGGTCTTGTGATGCTGACAGTTCAGATTTGTATAACCCCATCACCTCAGGGTTTTGTGGATTAGTTTGGTTTTAAACTGCTACAGATTTTAAGAAAAATGTAAATCTGCAATGAGATCTCAATGCATGTATCCAATCTCAGCCTTCAGACACAACTTCTGCTACTTTTGAGTTCCATTCTCCTCTGTCTTGAGGGCTCTAGGACTTGAGGGTCCTTGAGATTCTCCTGCTGGCAAAGCAGCCACATCCCAGCACAGCCTTGCATGTGCTGCTCCAAGTTCATCTCCAAAGGCGAGGCTCTGCTTCCTGGAAAGCTCCTCCAGAACAAATCAAGTTCTACTTTTCAGCCTCAGTCTTTTTCCCAGGCTATTTCTTGACCTTTCTTCTTGTACAAACTGTCTGTGACATGAACCAGCAGGTTTTTGCTGAACTGCTGCTTTCTTCTTTAATGGAAGGATAGAAAGAATAAGGAGAGAAGCCCCTTTGAATGTTCTAAAACTGAGTGGCACTCATTGGCACAGCCTCTTCTACTGCCTACAGGTCAGTGCCACACTACTCCAAGGTGGGCAAGGACAAGAGGGAGCAGATGAAAACCAGAGAGGTTTGAAACTGCGCCAGGGGATGTTTTGGATGGACCTTCAGAAGAATTTTTTCCCAGAAAGGGGGATTAGGTTTTGGAATAGGCTACCCATGGTGGGGGAAGGTGTTGCTTGGTCTTTTACTGTTCCATATGAGACGGGATGCAGCGAGTGATGGTTTTGCATGTGAGCTCCAGACCAGCAGTCACCGAGCAACATATTAATACTTCCAAAACACTTTTCTTTTTGTTTACAAACGACGAGAGACACCTACAGAAGTTATCAGAGGCATAGAAAAGGAAGCCCACAGAGCAAGCATTGGATTAGAGACAAGAGTTTTTTCAACAACTGGTACAGTACCAGAAAGTAGAGATCACCCCATACAGGATTCACAAATTTCTAGGCATGTCTGGAATCAGGTAGAACTCCAGATTTTAGAATTGCTGAAGAGAATATTTCAAAGCATCAGCTTCAGACAACTTTTGACCCTTATTTTTGAATAAAGGCTTGTAATCATGTGGGGAGGGGGGGGGAAGAGAAAAGAAAAAAGTTTGTAAGTCTCCTATGCAGTTCCCTGCGGTGCGCACTGGAGTCACATGCACATACTCTTCCGCCGTGCAACTCTCACATTTCTTGTTTTTTATGTGATTCACATGTTCTCTATTTGTCAGCATAACCAATCACACACTAAAGAGCACTTCAAATATCATTTAGTAAAACTGCAGACCACAAATATTTCTTCTTCTGTGATACCTTCATGGTGCCACAAATTAAAATATCTCCACTTTGGACATGAACAAGGATTAAAATGTTCGACAGGGGTTAGAAACGTCCTTCAACATGTTGAGATGAAACACAAATAATTTCACTTCTAAAGCTTGAAGATCAACTTGAAGCATGAACTGCTCATGAAAGCCTTAAAAAATTCCCTGAGTCCTCCATGGAAATCAACAAATTCTCAGTTACAATCAAACCAAATCAGGCACTTGCAAAGTGATGTAAAAAAATCAAAGCAACCTCAAAGCATAGAGTAGCATTAACTTTTCCAGAGAGCTCACCATGTGTGTTTGAGCCTAAAGAACTATATGTGGATCACAAAGAAAAACAAACTAAGGAAAATAACTTGGTACTTTCAACATGAAGAAATGGAGCACCAGTTTCACTGAGGTTTCGCTTAGATTGAAAAGACTGGGCTTTTCAAGGCATTAGCCTTTCACTGCAATGAAAATCTGTGGTGAAAACAAGCAACACAACAATTTCAGAGGGAAGAGTTACCATGCAGATGGAAACAATGTCACAGCTCCACAAAAACTCTGGATGCCAGTCTGAGGTGGATGGGAGTTATTTGACGCAAGGAAAAGGCAGTTTCATTCTATATCTGTGGGCTGGGGGCACAAGAGGTCGAAACAAAATGCTGTTACATAATTTGGAAGATTTCCAGTCTAGAAGCTGCCTTCACATACATGTCTAGGCTCCACTTGCAATGTTATTCACAGCTTAATTTACAGCTTGTATTTTTATCAGCACAACACATACACACAATCCACAGCTTCTTTAGGCAAAATAAAAGCTACAAAATGCATTTTCTAACAGGCACCTAGCAGTTCACTAACCCACAGCTTTCACTCTAATGATCACATGACAAGAATACAAAAATGCGAAGGCTTTTTTTGACAGGACAACTGGAAGTGAGAATTTAGGTTTTTTTAAAACATGCTGAAGCGGTTTCACCCTTCCTTGTATTGTCTTTTCCAGTCAAGTTCAGAAATAAACAGGACTCACATAGTCATTATTGCTACCCTTTTGTTCATTGCCAAATTCATACCGGATGTCAGAAAAATATCAAGTTTTTATTCCTTTGTTGGTCTTCAGTAGCCTGCATACCAAGAAAAATACTTATTTTTAATAAAATCACCTACTTTTATACAGCTCAAGATAGAGAGGCAAATAGAAATTCATGCCATTTCCTAAGTTCAACTCACAGCATGTACACTCACAGAATGAGTAACCACCAGTCGGCAATACTTCAAGATCATCTAAAGAAACAAGCAGCTGAATTGCCCTGTGCAAATATTGCAGTTTACTTCCCTGGTCTTTATGCTACTTGCTCTGTAGCTGCTGGAACAGCCTCATCTGCCCCTCAGAAACCTCCTTAAAAACATGACTGGGTCCTGGAGTCTAGAACAGAAAGTGTGAGCTCAAGAAACTTCTGGAATCCCTGCTGTTCTTGAAATACTAAACACCACATATTTAAATAACAAAGTCAACTGCAGGTTGGCTTTACTATAGAAATTTCATGAATGAAAGATATTCAGAAGTCCTAATTTACTCAGTAGGTGTTTAATACTAATCAGAAGATGGGATCAGAAAGCACAGTCCACAACAGAAAGGGGTATAGAAGTTTCAGAGGTTTTTTTAAACCTCTATTTTTTAAATTTTAGTAACCTCAAAATAGTCCACAAAAGAGACATTGGTTCAGTTCCTCAGGTTGTTACAGGTTTAATAAATTAAGTAGCAGGTTTTGAAGTTCCACAGCCTGCCAACCACTCATCACGAAATCGTGGAGGATATCTAAGCAACTGCTTTTCAGCCACTGACCCAGCATCCACACACACTGAAGGCTGCTGTTGCTTGTGTTTGCCAGCCTACACAGTTCAAAATGTTACAATATCATATGGGTAAGGTGTATCTGTTTAAGTCTTTACCTTTAAGGGTAAGGTGCAATCTGTTTAAATCTTGCCGCATCTCTTCCTCCTTTAGAACACCTCAGTCGCATGTTTTCAACCACCCAGTTTTATGGCCTTGGTTTTGTTAGATAATTTCCTCTACAGGATTACATTCTACTGGCTTCTTGCCAAAAACATTCAGACTAGAAGAGATGAAATCTCCAGCCATCAAGAGAACAGTGTAGCTGACATATATCTTCAGGCAACTGCAGTCTGACATCTATGAACAGCGCTGTGCTAAACACAAATTTCACTAAACATCACTTGGATGGTGTTTCTACCTAGCTGTTGATTTTAAAAGTGCAGTTTAGACCTTCTGTAAAGTGTGGAAATTGCAGCAGACACTGTTTCTCTGTAGATTGTAAATAATACAGATATTTTAGCAACAAAAATTCTGCCCAAGGCTCATGTTATTTACAACAACCTCACGCTTTCCCCCCACAGGGCCTACCTCAACAAGCTTCTGTTTCTTTTGCCAGGGTGTTTGAAAGGTTCTACTGCAATGTTTCAGAAATAAAGTTTTTAACTCTGAGAATTGATGTCAGTTTTTGTCAGGTCCTCCTCCTGCATCTGGACTTCTCAGCTGAAGACTCTCAGGAATAAGATGATACAGAACCAGGATTCACATACTGATTTGCATAGTAAACAATCTATAAAAACAACATTTTAACCTTTTGCAGTGAAATTTAAAGAGCAAAGGGTAAACTGAAGGTGGAGGATTATGGGGAAAGATAGGAAAACAACCCAACCTGCAATCAAAGGGAAAAAACAAGGCACAATTTTAAAAAAATGATACTTTTAGTATTAAGTGTTCACCTGTGGCACAACATACAACTCTGCGCTTTGGTTTTTAATTTCAAGGGAAAGACCACTGGAAGGATTAAAGAGAAGCATCTAATCTGATGTTTATTTTCTGGTGATATTAATTTATTTTGCTTCTTGCTGTAAAAGACTGGTAAAAAAAATCCCAAAACCCAAATCAGGTTTCAATATAATTCTTCCCCCAGCTCAAACAATCTCCACCAGTTTTAACTTAGATTTATCTATCACATGGAAAGCATTATTTCATTACAATTCTGAGGATGACTCATCAGTCAAATAATATTTCTGTGAAATATCTGCAGAACTCAGTGATGCCAGCCTGCAGGACACACTGCTAGCTGTTAAGAGCAGTAATAATTCTAGCTGCCATTTTTGATTATAGGAAAAACAGGTAAGCATAATTTGGAAGTTATTATCATTGGGATTTTCATTTAACAGGACCTCCTGTTGGCTCTGCAAACTCTGAACGCAAGCTTATCATTTCCCATTTTTCTCAGCAGAAGTTTTCGTGCTTGTAAGTGCACTCTGACACATTCTGATAATCCAATGGCATTTGAAACACCCAGCACAGAGCAATAAGGCGAGTTTGGTGTTTTGTAATTGGACATCTGTTTGGGAACATGTTTTATGGCCAGTTTGTGGCAAAGACAAGAACTCATGAAAGAGGCAATAATTCTTTTACAGTCCTAGCAGCTTAGATTTGTTGCATTTCTCAGAAAAGTCAAACTGATATCATGTACCATCTTGAAAGTTCAATTTCAAGGTCCTTTTTACAAGGCCTGAACAGAGAAGTTAAACATCCTTATATCTTCAAGGGTGAAATAAATGCCAAGCCCCTAAGAAAACTGATTTGAAAAGTGAGCCAGTCCTCCTGGACTCAGTTTTACAATCTTTTCTCTGTAATTTTTTTATTATTGAGAGTTATGGGAAATAACTTTCCTTAATTTTAGGGGTGGGGGGTTGTTGCTTTTGTTGTTTTCTTAAAGCAAAATAACTTAATGGCTCTGACAAACACAAAAGGAGGAGTAAATGCAAAGTCCTACCAGCTTCCTTCATTAGAGCATATTTTCCACTTCAGTGTGTCTGGTCAAAGAGCCCAGGAATATCTCTACAATGCCAGCACTGCTTCATTATTTTTGTTTTGATTAAATGAGGCAACACACATCAATCCAGCAGCAAGAAAGAAGATTCTTTCTTCTCTGCAGTGAGGGTATGTGTAGTGAAATAGCTTCATTGGTTCACAGATCCAAATTTTATCTCCAGCACTGTCACAGTGAGACAAAACATCAATTGTTGGTCAAAAGCTGGAGAATATTTGTACAACAGGGAGCAGAAAATATTTCAAACGAATTCATTTCTACCATAAAGAAGATACAAATTTATACAAACCAGGTTTTTAAAAAAATGTGGACACACAAATATGACTAAAATAATTTCATTATTTCCATTAAAATCATTACCTTTAGGCAACATCAGCATGAATACAATTTATAACTCATGAAGAAATATTCATTTCTTTCCTTTCAACAAAGATGAAAAGCATTCATCTCAAATCAGACTTTAAATCCTTTGCTTAAAAACTAGATGTATTCCCCCTCCTGTGCAAGCTTTTCCACAGAAAGGCTATTTTTTTGTGGAAAAAAAATTTTTATTTAAAGAAAAGAAAATCAATATATTATTTGATTACTATTATAACTTACAGTTCTTTCTAGTGATGTGGAACTTTTAATATTGTGTTACTTCTAAACTCTTGACATTCTCAGAGTGAAACAAAAATTTTAAAAAAGCCAAAAAGCATATTTGCTTGCAGTAAAAAAACAAAGAATCTGTGGACTAATTTAGAAAAAAAATAAATCCAAGAGCAGGTTCACAACCCTGTAGGATGTTAACAAGACTTTCTGAAACTGTAGTAAATCTATTGTGCTTTTAAAAACAAAACTAAGCAACAGTGTCAGAAAGGGGAAAACCCTCCCACTCTTTCCTGTGGCTCAAAACCTAAACTTCTAGAAAATAACTGAAACATTTACTTTGAGCCAGATTTAATAAAAACCCTAAATCAAGACATAGAGTGTCACATAATTCATATCCATCTCTATGAACTAAAAAGAGAGACTCTTTCCTATCTGATCAGACAGAAAGTTCTTGCACTATTGGAGAACATTACAAAGTTGAACACATCTTGTATTTCCTTGCTTTGTTTATTGGACAAGGAGTTGAATTATGAATTCTCTTATGGCAATAAAGCCACTCCAATCCTCAAAACGGGTCACCTGAGACAGCAGGTGTTCCTCCACAAGGTAAAAAGAAAGTGGGGGGGAAAAAAAAAATTGCAAATCTTCCCCAGGTTTTAGACTAGAATTTAGGGAACACTGAAGTTTGATGGTGCAGTGAGAAAATACATAAAACCCATCAAAGCCACTAGGCACACAGTTTTCATAAAACCTGGAACAATAGGGAGAGAAGGTAAGACTCTTTAAACACCAATTCTTAGGGCTGACACAGCCACGTTAACCTGAGTGGGCTGCACTTGAACCATTGGATGTTTTCCCCCCATGAGCTTCCATGGAGGGGTGGGGGTCCCACCAGCTGAGACACCCCAGAGCACAGAGATCACAGGGAGAGGTGGGGGTCCCACCAGCTGAGACACCCCAGAGCACAGAGATCACAGGGAGGGGTGGGGGTCCCACCAGCTGAGACACCCCAGAGCACAGAGATCACAGGGAGGGGTGGGGGTCCCACCAGCTGAGACACCCCAGAGCACAGAGATCACAGAGACTGGTTCAGACCAAGCACCCCACGGAGCATTCCGGCACATTCTGAGAGCGCTCACACAGAACAAGGATGAGGGCTCCCGGCTCATGGTCCGGCCGGAGCCACCACCTACACAGAAACACTGCGGGGAGGGGACAAGGTGGTGTCAGAATTGATGTTTTACCTTTTTTTAGTTCTAATGTTAACACTGAACGTTTCTATAACCTACCATAGCCTCAGGTATATATAAGAGGCTCTATATATGTATATATATATAAGCCTTTATAGCCTCGTGTATATATAAGAGACCATGAATTTGACTATTCACTATTACATAAATAAATCTTTGACTTTAATCTACTTATTATAGGAATGATACTCCAAACCAGATTAATATATGGTGCAGTAGTATTGTTAAATGTTAGGTGACTTTTTATAGAAAAGAGAGTTCTGACGCCTAAAATCATATCAAATTTTTAGAATTGGCAAAAGAAAAAAGTCATGTTTAGTGTTTGTTTTCAGTTGCCCTTCAAAAAGGAGAGGATTTCCCTTAAAAACCTCCTCTCATTCCCATTGTCTACTTTCCCTACCATCACTATTAAGAATTCCTGCAATGTTTTAACAAGTTTGTTAGGCAGCTAAATAATCTAAAACCTAAATGTAGTAAAATACTATGCCAAATGAAGACAATTTAAAAAAAAAAAAACAACAGGGAAAACCTCTCAAACTCTGTAACTGCAATTATCTTTTTTAATTCATTAGGTGGGAGAACCACTGAGTTTGCCACAAATGTCACATTGCAACTTGTGTCACTGGCAGGAGAAATCTAGAACTGTGACTGAAATCTTGCTAATATGCCACTGCCACCAGCTGCTTTATTTCTTTTCATTTTTTTTTCCCTCCCCCTTCCTGCTAGATAAATATCTAGCAGAGCTGAAAGAGAACACAGATGGAGGCTAAAGGAGGCTTAACGCCACTAATTCATGCATCACTGCTGGTGGGCTTTGCCTTTGCATTTCACTAGACTGCTTTCTTTGAATGAATCTGCATCAGAGACCAACGATTCCATTAACTAGTCAAAGCTGGTTGCGCTGGAACATGAAAGATTTGGCAAAACCGTAAATTAGGGGCTGTATATTTACACATCTTTCTTCTAGTGAAGCCGAGTTCATTCATAAAGAAACTTAATGGACAGTAAATTCTATTGCCTCTGTTGAAGAAAAAAAAAAAATCAGTCAGAGTTAGCTGACAACTCAAGTATGAAGAAGTGGATTCTGCAATCACTAAGCTGCAAAAGTACTATTCAGGAATTGTTTGTCCTCCACTGGTTATGAGACAGTGCAAAAAGGTGAAGACATATCTTCCCCAGAGGGCAGTTTCCACTAACCACATGTAAACATGAAATCCATGTGCACCGGCTGGAAGCACTGCTCTTTTTCTCTCCTAGTTCCAGCTGGAAGTAGAAAGTTTGCTTATTTCAGACTAATGGAATTGTCTGAGGGTTAGAGAACTGCAGTACTGTTAAACCTGAGGCTGCTCAGTAACACCAAGAACCTATTTGAGAGAAATGCCCTTTCAGATCAAGCCTTTAACATCATAGATAGTCCATAAAAAGGTAAGAGAGTCACAACTTCAACCTTTCTTTTGTGACATGAATGTACACCTTCCATGGCTATTACTCCACCTCAAGTGAAAAAATGAGAACCTACAGAACTTTAGAAGTTTAACGTATAAATCACAAAATTAAAAGAAGATTCTCCTATCTTTTATTGTATTTGGTATTCTACATGTTCAGGCAACAATGCAGTTATTTTTACTTTTGTCTGCCACAGAGAATATTTGTGTTTTGAGCACCCACACTGCAGAAGAGGCCCAAAGGATCAAGAATATCCAGCTCTTCATTCCCTGAACTAGCTTCATGTACACAGTAAGGACTGACCCTGGCTGACAAACCAGCATAGCTTAACTTAGTTTTCTTCACTTGCAAGAGAATCTTTACCCTTCTTATTTAAAAGAAATGGTAAGATGAACATGTCACTCAGATTAGATTTCATTCAAGTGAGATTTCTCTCAATACTGGTTTTAAGACACCTCACTCCCCTCTACAGTTCACTTTTGACAGGCATCATAGGCAAAAAAAGACTGTTAAGAAGGTCAGGTTCACAGGGGAAAAAAAAAAAAAAACAAAAAAAGAGACTGCTCTTTTCCATAGTGTGAAGTCACTGTGATATGGGGATGACCTGCAACGCAAACAAAAATTGCAAAGGGACTTTCCCCTAAGAGAAAATTTCCTGCTGTTCAGAGGAACACTTCAGTGGCTCCAGTAAACACTTGTGTGCTCAGCACAGGCTTCTGTGACTTGCATTCTACTGGTCTTGGTGAGTGATTTGTAAATGCACTGATCACCATGTAGAACATTTGTCCATGGTCTTACTAAAATAATTTCAGTTGGTTAGTGTTGTCATCTTATTTAGATTTTAGAAAAAGGAATTTATGTCTCTTCTGTAAATGTTAATAGAAGAAGTCTTTGAAACACCTTCCTCATGCACAATAATGAGATGGAACCGCACGACTTCCCTGCCCTCTAGAATGTGATATTGTTTATGTATCTAAGGGGATCTGATCTTAGCCATCAAGGCTTGGTTTTCATATCTGAAACTAGTAACCAAAACCGAACCTACAGAAAATATTTGGAATTTTTTCTCTGAAATAAAATGGAAAAAACCCCATTCAGAGTCCAGAGCAATGTCTCTGCCTGCCCTTTGTCATAGGGAGGATGTCACCACACCTTTAGAAAGGCAAGAGACAGGACACGCCCCCGCTTTCCCCAAAGGCTTCCATCCACAAGAACCACTGCTGTCGTGTTGTGCTATTGCTTCACAAAGAAGGTTTCAGGCAAGTTGAACTCTTTGCAAGACAGCCATAGCTGACAAATGGAAAATCACCACAGGCTGTTCCCTCATCTTTCCCTCACTCTCTGAATTAATCAGGTTTTGGCACTATGATACAGTAATGACCGAGGCCTATGGGTGCACCTTCACTCATCATCAGGCAACACACAATTAATTCATTGTGGTGAACTTCAGCAAAGGCCACCCGTGCATAGGATAGGTTGGAGGTGCATAGGAGAGCAGAGGGTCACCTAAGCATAGGATGCATCTAAAATGCATCTACAATGAGAGACAGTGAAACAGTTTCAGCCCTCCAGGCTGGGAAAGTCTTATCAAAAGATTTTGCCTTTGAAACCAGTAAATATGAAAAAATGACTACTTAGCAGACAATCATTAAAAGACAATTACACATTGACAAGCAAGATGGTAGCATTTCATTGACAGTTTTATAAAAAAAAAAAAAGAAGACAGAAACCCAAAGAAATTCTCCATTATTATTTCAGTGCACCCTTTTATTAACAGACATTTTGTTCAGTATGTATTAAATGTGATAAATGTCATATTCTCAAGTTACTGAGGGCTGCTTTTCCATCACTTTCAGACTAAGTTCAATTGATTGTTGGGCAGATGGTGCAAAAGAACACATAATGTGTTCTCAATCTGACTGACACAGATTATAGTTTTAAAGCAGTGATTGAAGTACTTTGATATACCATTTCCTCATCCTCCACCATCAGACAGGAAAGTTTCCTTAGTTACATTGATGCTGTCTCCATAGTAAATTGTGTTCCATTTATTATGCAAGTCACGGAAGTCTATTTTAAGAGTCTTTGCTTTTATTACAGTGCATATGGAGGAGGTTTTCTCCTGACACTTGAATAATCTGTCTTCACCTAGCAGGTGTGTTTTCCTTTCAGATTTTTTTTAATAACCTCCTGAAAAATAATCAGGAGGATTGAAAGGGAACAAACTAGAATTCTGCTGATGGGCATATGCACTGTGTTTAACAGCACCCGAGAACAGTGTCATGCTAAAAAAGCACTAAACCCACACTTACGGCAGAGCAAGCGAATCAAGTGAGAACATCCACGCATTTCCTTTTCAGGTCAGCACACAGCTCCCATCCTCTGCTCCTCCTTGTGCTAATGGTCTCAGAGCTGGAGCAATCTTGGTAAAAGATTGCTCCAACTCACCACCTCAGCTCCTGGCTGCAGAGATCTTCTCAAGCCAGAGTAATGCAGGTGCAAGACATCCCTGCTTGGAGTTATCATCAGTTATCACAGCTATCATCAGACAGATGTGCCTCCTTCAGACATGCAGTGAAATAAACCCTGTCACAGGCAGTTAATGTGCAATCTTCAGGATCTTAGAGGCATCTGGCAGGTTGTTTTTTTTTTGGCAAGCATCTTGGAAGCCAGTGAACAGGTCGCAGCTAAAGAAACATTTCAAGAAGCAAGCAACAGATGTAGCCAACACCCTGAGAGAGCGTGCTTGACTGATACCAAATTTGGAGGCTTCTTGTTCAAAGTACAACTCATTGAGTGGTCCTTCTGCAAGTCCCCTGCAACTGGATGGTTCAGACTGACAAAAATTTGAAAGCAGAAAAAGGAAAGGTGAGCTGAGAAGGCTCTGTAAAAACATAAGCTTAGCTGGGGTAAATGAATATACCTCAATCTTATATGAATCTAAGACAACTCAATTAGATTAATTTAAAAAAAATCCCACATTCAGCTTTATGACAACCTGTGACATCCAGGCCTTGCATCAGTAGGTGGCTCAAGTTGCCTGAATAAGGAGAAAAATCCATAAATTATTTGATTTTTCTAGCTCAGAGCTTTGACCATGTGCCCAGTGAGCTCTCAATTATTTTAAGTCATTCAGCTACAGCAGTGAAAATCTCTCCTCATTAATAACAGCTAGATGTCTAAGTGCCCGTTTAAAGTGTTAGGAAGGACAGAATATCTCCAACTTGCTGACAAAAGAAAAACCTGGAATTTGGCCTTTGCTCTTCCTCTGAGCATGATCAAGATGATCTCATTGATACCCAGAACTGTGAGACTGAGACCTCCTCCAATGCCTGGTGACCATCACCGTCAGCAGCACCAACACAGATGGTGAGGAGTTTACTAAGAACTCGGGCAAACACAGGAAATTCTCAGAGGGAATCCTGGAATTTTGTTCATGCTCAGTATTTTGTACCAGTGTTGGGTGGTTTAAAATCTGTAGGTATCTTGCATATCGCAGACCTTCCTGCTTCTCTCAGCTTTACACTTTTCTGCAACCTCTGTCTCTGTGTTTTGTGCCAGATTTCAAGTGATCAAATGCCACTGGCAGCATGGAATTCTTTCTCTTCAAATTTGGGCAAAACTTATTTGGCAAGTGATTGTGTAGCATCATAGAAGGTTGAAAAAGACCTTCACCAGGTGCACATCCACAGGTTTTTTGTGCACTTCCAGGGATGGTGATTCCACCACTTTCCTGGGCAGCCCATTGCCATGCCTGGCAACCATTTAATTGAAGAAATTTTTCATAATACCCACTCTAAATTTTCCCTGGCACAACTTGAGGCCATTTCCTCTCACTCTGTCACTTGTTACCTGTGAGAAGAGACTGACCCTCACCTGGCCACAACCTCCTGTAGAGAGTGATAAGGTCTCTCCTGAGCCTCTTTTTCTCCAGACTAAACACCCCCAGCTCCCTCAGCTGCTCCTCTGAATTGTAAGGCAGCAGGATACAAAATCAGCCACCTTCCAGAGAGGATCTTAGGCTATTCCTAGATACAGTGTTTGCATCTTGTGCCTCATGACTTATTCTGATGAATTGAAGCAATTGCCTTCTATTTCAAAGGAGTGTACAAAGATTAAAACACCCCCATCTCTGAAGGGGATGAAGCCAACACAAAATGAACAGGCTACAACACTTGCAGATTTCATGCCCAAGGAAAGGCAAAGCCAGACAAGAATCTAGGCAAGAGAAGAATACAGTAACTCCAAGTTCTGAAGATTTACTAAATTTTACAGTATGGCTTAGCTAAAACTAAGAACCTTAACACTCACTGCATTTTCATTGCTACCATTAGTTGCAACAGATGAGAGAAACAGTGGGTACATTCTCCAGAAGGACTCACTAGCTAACACAAAGTTAAAAACACAACTGCAGCTGAAGCTTCCTCTTGAAGAAATCGCACTGGTTACATAAAACACTCAAGCACCTCTAAGGGGGTCCACCTTAGGAATGCTTGCTCTAACAGTGAAGATTTCTATCCATGATGTTCTCCACATTTTCAGAAAACTGCAGTTTTCCTTAATGAAGAAAAGCTTCCCTTCACCTCCTGCTAAAAAGATCCCCAAAGATATGTTAATTTTTCTTTAATGTATTATCTTTTCCATCACCACAGCTGTCTTGTCTGCCTTTTTTTCAATGACTGATGCAATTGCAAATACTTTCTTGGATCCCATGATAGATTTTATTAATGACATCAAACAGCTTCATGCTTTGCCTCGTTATTAAGTTCTGTGCTGGTAGCGGATATTGCATTCCTTTGTGTAACTTCTGTAATTTTTCTGAGTTTTGATAAGGCCATTAATCACAACACAGCTATGCTAATCCAGACCATGCTGGTGTCCAAGGCAATGCTACAATAACCACTCTTGAATAACCATTTTCCTTTGCCTAATACCTGCACAGATTTTCTCTGCTTAGCTAGTCTTTTTAACAAATACGGGGAGAAGATGAGGACAAGAAGAACATTATTGTGTTTCAGTAAAATTTTTTCAAGAGTCAGGATAGAGCTGACTTTATGAGCTCAGCTCATTATGCAGTATTTGACCTCACATCCTTGTGACTTCACTGGTTGTTGAAAATATTCAACATCTTTCAATACTTGGACTTAAATGATGCAAAGTACTTGAAAATTTATAGTTGAAAAGGAATATAAATAGCACTGAAATCTTTGCTCCTCAGTATCCTGATGCTGAAAACCTTCTGCTGACTGCAAGTATTAGGTTTTCCTTGCATTTACTAATCAAAATCCTGGCTTCTTTCAAAATACCTGCTGACAGATCAACACCTAAAGAAATCACTCTGCCAAAGAGTACAACTGAACAACTTTTGGCAGGCTGCTATCCTCGTTTCTGTTGAAGTTTTTAGTTTTTGCACCATTCCATTTGGGTACTGAGTAGCATTGAGATGTACACTTCAAAGTTATGTTTTATGTGATCCCACAGAGGTCACACACATGCCAGTGTGCACATCCATATATAAGGAGCTGGCATTGCATTGCATATGAACCTCAAAAAAATGGAGAATGTAGTATTGTGGGGAAGGCACACACTGAATCCATTTCCTTCTTGTAGCCAAGGTTTGTCTCCTTTGTAGCACCTACAGCCACCTCCTTTATTCGAGACGCCTGAAGTACAGAGGTTACCTCTCCCAGGATAAAGCACACAGCACGTCAGAGGATTAAAGCCCAGCAGGTGTTAACTGCAGCACGGCACAAAAGGAGCTCCTGGCACTATACCCGTCTGTGAGCAGGGCAGTGGAACTCCTGGGAGTCACTGTGACTCCTTCCCTGAGCCCACGAAGTGTTTAACACATTGTGTCTGAACAAGCCTTGGTTTGACTTAGTACCTGTCCTCTGCAGCAGCCAGCAGCAAATAACCCATAGAGAGCCTGGATGGAGCACAAAACAAAGGTTTTCTTTCTCCAAAAGATTCTTCCAGCCTCCAGAGATTTACAGTAGGCAGAACTCCCAAGTCAAAGGTGGTGCTCTGGTGCCTTACAGACCTGACTGAATCTCCCAGAAATACATGGAATTGTTTAAGCAACCTGGAAGGCAGACAAGCCCCAAACCCTGACAAATGAGCCAAGGAACACGCAGAGTGGTTTTCCTCAGTTCTGTTTCTTTCTCCCAACCTTGCACCATTCAATACCTCTGGCTCTACTAGAGGACAGTCAGAAGGCATCCCTGGCTGAGCACCTCAGCCACCACTCTTCCATTTTAGTCTGATTATCCCTTGTCCTGAGGGCAATGTCTAGGGCAGACACAGGGGCTGAATGTGGGAACTCCCTTTCTCAGACTATGCCTGCCAGTTCTTTTTCTAGTGCTAGCACCTGTCTAACCCAACAAGCAGTGAGCTCAGGGGGATTCCTAGCAGACAGTTCGGCTCTGAACTGATCAGGTACAGGAGAGGGTGAGACTGTGTGGGGCTGAGCAGCAACAAAAGTCACAGCAGTGAAAAGCTCAGCTCCTGTGGAACCGTGCAGACTGCTCTGGAGCCTGGCTTCTTCCTCATGCACTGCCATGAGGAAAACAAGCTGGCCCCATCAATGGATGGGTATAAATCACATGGCAATCTCAGGCACTGCCTTACAAATGACACTAATGGCTGACCTTTTCAGGTGTGTAAAGGTCTGGGTTTGCAGCAAGACAAGAAGTGCACTCATGATGTACATTTATCACACAGGCCTGGAAAATTCAAGTTATTTTAGTGCTCTCTTATGGAATATTACAGCTTACTGTGCTTGGAAACAGGTAGTATAATTTCCCAAGTTTCAATAAATTCTATTAGTTACAGCACATTCAATTTTTCTTCAAGAAACTTGCTAATACCAGCTCATTTTAGAAGTCTCCAGATAGCTAGCTTTGGTTTTGTGAAGGGGGGGAAAGAAAACATGTTTGTTTTGCTTCATTGTACAACAAAGTTTGCTTCTAAATTGCTTTTTAACTATTAACAGCATTGCCATATAATGCACCTAGTGTTTAATAGTAAGTACAACAGTAGAAACACAACTCCTTCCCGGGCTCTCTTATGGCTGTGATTCAGTTCCCTGGCAGTCCAAAGTACATTAGCTGTGTGACTGGAAACAGGATTAGGTGTTCTGCCCATAAAAGAATAAAAGCATGTCCTTCATGCAGCATTTCATGAAGCTCTGTCTGGTAAAGTGCAGGTAACACTATGATAGAATGAAGTTAACATAAGAAGAGGTGATCCAAAAGACAGGGACAGGAGTCACCCAGAGCCAGGTGGATCCAAAGGACTGGACATGACACACCAGGGAAAAACTCTGATCCAAACATCCCTCTTCTTTGTGTGAGGCTTCAGTGCAACTGTTAGAACCTAAGCCTATATATAATTGGATACAGTAACTGGAAAACAAACTTAAAAGATGGTATGTGCAAATGTCCCAGAAATACAGGAAATTATTACAGTAGCCTGGAATGTAGAGAAGGCCCAGCCCTTGACAACTGCTAGATTATCCAGAATCAAGACATGTTCTATATTGTTATTCCTCTGGAATGTTAACCTTGCTAAGCCCTCACACATTTTGGAAACCTGCCCATCAGTTATGAAGTTTGTGCATTCGTAACAGCAACAATATCTAAACAAAGAGAGAGAAAGAAAACCCTGAGCATATCTTTTATTCAGAACAGTGTGCTAGTGGTAGCAAAATATTCTTTCTGGAAGTGAAATGACCAAAAACTCCACCAAATCAAGCAGAGACTACAACGACTGACCCTCCTCCCACTTCCCTTTCAGAATAATAAAACCTGGGTTGTTTAGAACCATTTCTGAAATTTGAAAAAAGGGAAGATTAAGAGCAGACATCAGAAACCTTTTCAGTTGTGAGCCCCCATCCCCAGGTACCCACGCAATCCACAAATAAACCCAAGAGGATCACGCAGTGCCAGAACATGCAAGTCCTAGAACATACTTTCATGAAAATGAGCCAAATTTATCTGAGCATAAGCTAGAATTAGAAAAATAGCAGATGGCAAATTGCAGCACCACTGAAATTCCAACAGCTTGTTTTGAAATGTTGAGTTAATTCTTAAAATAGGGCTTTAGAGTTGAAATAAGATTCTCTAGAGATCTAGGAAACTTGGTTCAGACAGAGCAACTCAGATTATTTTTAAAAATAAACTGGACATTATTAGCTAGATGCAGTTTTTGACATTCTCCTCACAGAAAACTGCTCTAGGTGTTCCTCTGGCAGTCATAACTGAGAAGTTTAAAAAAAAAAATTAAGCTATTCTCACTTTAGACCAGTTACTCCTGCCAGGCTTAAAAGAACTCCTCACATCTTCCCAGCCCTATCATTCAGCCCTGAATTTGGTTATGCTTCAGATGCAGTAACTTCATAATTTTGTTGCCACTTTGCTGTGAGTCCCTACATTGGGGAGCAAGTTCCCTCACAAAGACTAAGGTGTATTATTTTGGCTTTTAGATCATAGCCGCAGTAATGGAGAGGAGAAAGACTGAAATCCTTGGGTTTAGTGTCCTTGAAAGACTGAATGAAGTCAAATTCCCCACAGGCTTCCTGCTTATGCCGAACCACTGATTTCAACTGTGCACCCAGGGTTTCTTCACTTTCTCAGGAGAAAAAAAATGGTTTTGAGAGTGGGGGAAAGAGCCTCCCCTTCCACACCTTTCTTTTCCCCTAAGCCGGTTGAAGAACTAAAAGTAAACAGGATAGATGTTCTTTTGTCCTCCAGGAAATGCTTTTCCCCCTGTACTACCACCACACAAATTCAGGACACTCCAAAAGCCACCGCGGGCACGCTGATATTACCACGTCCTTGTGGAAGGACAAACAACACAGGAAAGCCTTGCTTTGAAGCTGCGAGCCAGGGCTTTTCATTGCTCGGAGGAAATGAAGCACTGACGTTGTCAATCCCTCCCAAAGCAGCTTGCTTACAGCTCCAGGGGGAAAAAAACCAGGGAATTAAAGGCAGGAGCCACAGGCAGGAGCGCGGCCGCGGCTCCACCTTGCGGCCCCGGGCCGGTTTGCCGGAGGAAAAACCTCACCTCGCTGCCCTTCGCCCATCGCACACGGAAAAGTCCTGGCTACAACCACAGTACCGACATCTAAAAGCAAAACACTCCCCTCCGCGGATTAGGGTTTATCTCACCGCCCGCACAATTTCTCCTCATCACCTACGAGCAGCTTCCCCTGTGGTGCAGCTGCCTTCTCTCCTCTGAAATCATGTGTGGCTCCGTCGTCCCGGGTCAAAAAGATCCCTCAAAGCAGGGTCTCCACCAGACTTTTTTTTCAAAACTAGCTTCGTTTCTGGAGCAAAACGCAGACGCAGCTGAGGCCGGCCCTTCCTCCTTCCAGAAGGTTCTGGCCAGGTGCCTCAGCCCTGAGCCCTGAGCCCTGAGCCCTGAGCCCTGAGCCCTCAGCCCCCAGCCCTGAGCCCTGAGCCCTCAGCCCTCAGCCCTGAGCCCTGAGCCC
>VZTX01015802.1:0-15657 GCA_013400915.1 Pardalotus punctatus | reverse complement strand
GAGCCCTCAGCCCTGAGCCCTGAGCTCTCAGCCCTGAGCCCTCAGCCCTGAGCCCTCAGCCCTCAGCCCTCAGCCCTGAGCCCCCGGCCCCGCTGCTGGCAGCTGGCGGCCACAGGTGCTGGCGCTGAGCTGGGTGGCCCCAGGCAGGCACCACGTTTGCCATTTAACCAACTGCGAGGGAAGACAAAGCAGAAATAAAGCATAAACAACTTTAAACAACTTTTTGTTTCTCAAAAAACAACTTTTTGAGAAAGGTGGTGCTTTCTCCAGGGCAGTGGCTGAGGCCAAGCTGTGAGGACCCCACAAATGGCCTGCCTGCACAGACTCAGTGTCAGTAACAGGGAACACCGCTCCTGACTTCCAGGAGCTGGCACAGGAGAGTTTTAAGGTTTTCCTCCTCAAGTTTCTTAGGGTTCTAGTCACATACCAGACTTTTAAAATAATTATTTGTATGTGTGGTTTTGGGGTTTTTTTGTGTTTCACTGTAGAGTTGGATTTATCATAGTATTTCTTAAGGCACAGCTGTTTCAGCAGACAGTGATCAAGGCTAACATTAAAGTCGGGTCACAATTTACATTACACTGATTTCTGGAGTCTTACTACCCTTCAATAAAAATGTCCTGCAAGCAGAAATAAAGCTCTGTGGGGAAAAAAAATTAGAAAAACTGAAGTTAAAGAACTAAAACAGTGACAAAGTTTTGCACCTACTACCACTGGTTTTATGAACCTATTTCCACTTTTTACCGATCAGTAATCTGACCCTTTAAAAATCATATTTTCTCTGGGCAAAACAAAGTAGACACATGCAGATGATGTCCAAGCTCCCATTAGAAGGGACTGGCAGCTGCAGCCAAAGCCTCATGGCCACCAGGACAGGACAGTTTGTACTGCTTAAACAAACATGCTAATGAAGGTTTGCTTTAGAAAAAGTGAGAAACATTTGAGCACCCTGAGCATTAAATCCTCATTTAATGATGGGAAGTGTTGTATTTCCTTCCAACACCCAGGCACAGTGCCACGACTTCAACAAGCTGCTTAATTCTCTCTCTAATGCCTAAATCTATGTGATGGATATACAGTGCCATATCACCCTCAGCTGGGAATTGCCTGAACTTTATTGTTTTCTGTCACAGTCTGTATGCTCTTCCAGTGTTTCAGTGATTGTGAAAGATCAGTAAAGAAGGACTACTTTGAAACTCTTTGCAAAGGAAAAAAATCCACAAGGGAACTTCAAGCAACAGTAAACCTGAGACCTGTTGTGCAGCACAAAATGTTTAATGAGAAGCAGCAGCCTTTCAACTGTGACAAATAATGAGAGATGCCACTGCAGGACCACTGCTGGAAGACATTTAAGAGAGCATCAGAAGAGTAAGTGCTCAGCTTTCGGGAAGCATTTTGTTCCCAGGGTCCCATCCTTGTGGATCAATACAGCATTTATTGTTGGCAGTGATGATGAGTTACCGCTGTTGCTGTTACATGGACATCTCAAAGGCATTTTCATCAGTCTTTCCTTCTAAATTAAAATTGGTGTGCAAAGGCTGGGGTCCAAATTCAACAGGAACATAAGCAGCACAGCACTTGCAACACATCAGTGATGAACAGGGATCTTTGGGGCAGTTTCATCACATCCTTGAGGCCAGTGCTGGCCCAAGGGGCAGTGCCATTCTGCCTGCTAGACATTTCTACCCCTTCCCTGGTTCTAATGTCAACATTTGTCAACTGACCTGGCAGGAACTTTTTATTTGGTCAAGCTTCACCACGATGCAGTGCAAATGGTAGTAGTAGCTTACCAGAGACAGGTGGAATAGTAGATATTTCAACTGGAGAATGCAGAAAACTTGAAACAGAATATTCTTGAACCCTACTTGTTAACACACTTTCCTCAGAGACTCAGGTTCTGCCTTCAAATTGGATGGGCAAGTGAATTAAGAGTTAAACCAGCTTGTGCTCCTCGGTGTTTATGTGGTGCTGCCCACCTCCCTTGTGTTTCTGGAGGGCTGTGCGAGTGGGAAAGACAGGAAAATATATCACCTGTAAAACCTCCATCAGCTTTGATTGGGTAAAAGTGCCATGATGTTTAAGCTACAAGCAATTTTTCACATGAACAGTGTGAAACTTCAGTGGATCCTGACCTTGACTGGGTTAGGTAGCAGCTACAGTCTCACTGGAGAAAGCTCTCATGAACAGCCTCTAAGTGCATGAACCTGTTCTCTCAGCTGCTGAATTTCTTCTGTTTTATCTCTTGCTGTCCTCAAGGTTATTCAGCTCCTCTTTATCATACTGCAATTCTCTTGCACAGTAACAATGTTTACCAGCTGTATTCCAACAGGGGGTTTCATTAGCAAACTCCTCATTATTTCAGAGAGGTCATTAATGAAAGCATCACATGTTTGGCCCCAGGCAGATTCCTTGAAGATCTCTAGTAGTCAAACCCCCTCCAGCCTCCTAACTCCTCCTAAGGAGGTGCCAGACTCACCTTACATCCTTAAATCCCGAAGCTTCTTTACAATACCCCGTGTGTGATTTATCTTAATCCGCTAAGCACTGAATTAATAATGCATTGCCATGTTATAATGAGTCAGACTTGCAGAAAGGTGTGGATTTCTTAAAATGTAGCATTTCTATCCTAATGCAAGCAGGAAAAAGATGATGGCCTAGGAAAATAACAACTTACTAGAGGACTAAAAGGGAAAATATTTGTATTATATCAGAATCAGAAAAAACAATATGAACTGACCTGAAATATAGTGGTCCCAGTGAAAGCCACACACAGAATGTGATCCCTGCAACATCAAAGAGGTAGCAAAATACTCATTATTAATTTATCAGGAAATAGTAAAGAAATGAAATGGTTGTTTTTCTACAAGAAGCAGAAATCTTTATGTATCACACTTTTTTATTAAAATGCAACAATGGATGAACATTAACTACTGATCTGCATTAATCAAAGAGAATGTTTCATTATTGTCCAAAATAAAACAAAAGCCCTCTTTAGACTTGTGTTGCATGCCAAGTAATTAGCACAGCCACCCACCAACTTGGCCCAGCTGAACAAGAGAATATTCACCAGCCAGAACAACCAATGGGGGGAACATTTTTGGTCCAGTCACCACCTCATTCTTGGAGGCATTGAAAGGAGTTCTCACAGCAGGGTGAATCACTGACCTGGCTTACCTGGAGCCCCTAAAATGAGTAAGGCATCAGAACACTTACTAAGTGACAACTATCAAAAGTGTAAGATACATCAACAGAATTTAACAGCTACAGGAGTTAGCAGGGAGACTCAGTTCTTGTGTTGCTTCCTGATGCTGTTAGATCAGGATCTTCTTTCCTCCAATTCCTCCTCCACTCTCTCATCTTTGTTCACTCCCCCAAGGTTCCCAGTTACAGTGCAAAACACGTTTCCTCTCTCCAGTCAAGAATTCTGTCATATCCACCATATCCATATATGTCGTGGTTTGACCCTGGCCAAATGCCAGGGACCTACGACGTTTGCTTTCTATGCCCTTTCCTGCTGCATTTTTGCAGAGGAGAGGACTCAAACTAACACAAACACACTAAACTCATGAGTTGAGATGAGGCAGTGATGGGGAGGGGACGCACGAAAACATGAGCAAACAGGTGAGGGACTTAAGTTGCAAAGTGATTTATTAACCTAACAGAGTCGGAGGATAAATGAGAGGTAAAAATAAGCTTTTAAGACACCATTTCTTTACTCACCCCCCTTCCCTCTTAAGACACTGTTCCTCAGCTCACCCCCTCCCCTCCGTCAAACAACCAGCAGCTCCGGGTGGGGGGCAGGGTATGGGGCTTTTTTTTAGTCAGTCCATCACCACAATTCTTCTGCTACAAACACTGTTTCTCTACTCACCCCTTTCCCTCTTAAGACACCATTTCTCAGCTCACCCCCCTCCCTCTTTCACACAAACCAACAACTCCGGGGTGGGGCAGGGTATGGGGGTATCCCTTTGGTCAGGGTCAGTCCACCAGGGAGAAGAGTCCTCTACTCAGCCATGGGGTCCCTCCCACGAGAGACAGTCCTCTGAGAACTTCTTTGGCGTGGGTCCAATCTCACGAGCAGCAGCCCGGCCGAAATCTGCTGCAAACACGAGTGCTTGTCCGCGAGGTGCAGGCTCCCAAGCCCAGGCAAGGTTTTTTCCATCCCGAGGGCAAGGCTTTTCTCTCTCGTCCACAGCTTTTGCAACTCTCAGTCTCTGCTGGGACTCTCACTGGCTCACAGCTTCCTCCAGGCATCCCCCTGTTCTTCTGGCATGGGCACCTCCCCACGGGCTGTGGGTGGATCTCTGCACCCCCCTGGACTCCATGGGCTGCAGGGGGACCACCTGCTCCCCCCATGGTCTTCACCACGGCCGACAGAGTGTTTTCAGCTCCGGCGCCTGGAGCACCTCCTCCCCCACCTTCTCCACTGACCTTGGTGTCTCCATGTTGTTTTCCCTCACATATTTTTTTCCTCCTCCTCCTCCTCTGGCTACAAAGAAGTGCGTGCCCCCATTGTTTTGATTTCTTCTTAAATATGTTTTCACAGAGGCGTAACTAACATCTCTACTTGGCCCAGGTTTGGCCAGCAGCATGTCCATCATTTTCAGAGCCAACAGAGAGTGGCTCTGCTGGACAAGGTGAAAAACGTCCAGAACCTTCGCACAGGACACACAGGAGCCATCTTTGTGCCCCTCCCTACCCACTAGCAAAAACTGGGCCAAGTAAAACCACCACAAGCATCAAGCCTTATTTCTTGCTCCTTGTGCCACATAACCTGTTCCCTTTCTCTGTTTCATTCTAAAACTCCTGGCAGATTTTTAATCTCCTTTATTCTACACTATACTTTACATTAACTTACCTTAATAAAACACAGTCAACTTGTAGTCACAGGATTAGGTCTTCTTTCTAATCTGATGTCTAAAAGGTATCTGGCAAATTTATTCAGGACATGCTATCCTAAAAAACACTGTTTATGTTGGATAAATTAATAAGTAACCCAAGCCAAACATAGCTTTATGCAAAAACTGCATTGGAAGGTTTATTTGATCTGTTATTTCATACACTATAAAAATATATATGCACCTGAGGATAAGAAAAGACATGCAAATTACCATTCAAAAATGTTTAAAAAGCTAAAACATTATGAAGAATCTAGTGTCATTCAGCCAAGATTTCTTATATATGTTTATATATTACTTACAAGAATAATTTACAAGGATATGAAAAGTATAGCCAAGAATTAATGAATTAGGAGATAGCAGGATTAAAACTGCGCATATTCATTATGATCTACAACTTTACTACATGCACAGGTACTATTTCTTCTGCGTGGGCTGTGCTTTATTCAGATTTAAGACAGATTGATTGCTCTCTTATTGAACCACTATCCACTATTTGATTTTGTTCTTACTTGTTCACTGGGCAAAAGCCAGTCCTGTACTCAGCACACACTGTTCCATTACTGCTTTAAGGGAGCAATATTGGACTTTAGTGGGTATGAATCTTCCTCCCTCTCCTCTCACATACAAATGATTTCACAGCAGAGAGGGCACGGCTGCACCGGGCAATGGAGCAGAGCTAACCCGGCTGCCCCAGAAACTCCCCAGCAAACACAGCACGTGCTGGGCCCATCAGAGGATGCCTGGGTACAAAAAGCAGGTGAGGTGAGCACCATGCCCGTGCTAAAGCCCTTGGCTCCCAGGACAGCTGATCAGAGCTGACATCTGTCCTGCCTGCAGTGCCAGGCAAGGCTGAGAAGTGTCTGCAGGGCTGCACTGACAGGACAGGGCTGATGGGCTCTGCCTCACGCCTGGGTAGTATAAGGAGTATGAAATCTACAGAAGGCTTTATCCCTTAAACTCTGTGACTGAGTTGATACTGTTGATATCTACAGAGAAAAATATTCCAGAAAAAAAAAAAAAGCATTAGTTAAAGAAGGTATCAAAATTAAAATGGCTTAATGCACAAACATTTCTGGTGGAAATGGTAAAGACTTGCCAGAAGAGCTGTGGAATTAGACTGCTTTATTGGTCTAAAACACATTAAAAATTACTGCATAGACTCTAGACAGTAGCTAAGGCTCTTGAAAGAATAAGGCTCTTAAGAATCAGGCCTTGAGTGACTGGCCCCAGACACCCTTGACCAACAACTCCTTGATATTACAACCTATGGTATAATGCAGGACTGTTTTACTAGGAAATCTAAGAGGTCCTCTTATTCATGCAGTTTCTTAAACCAGGAACTTCTTATTTCTAAATAAACATGCTTAAATGTCTGACAGCCAATAGGAAATGACAATCTTTGGCGACATCTGACGAAACAATCGAATTAAGTTTTTCTTATCCTTGTCACATAGTAGTGGTCACACCCCAGGATTTTTACCTCAGTAAGATATGAAAAATAGCTCTGACATTCAGCCCTGTTTTCACTGACAATGTCTTTATTTCACAAAAGTGTACGTACCCATTTGTTAAAAATGCTTGAGCTTGATGATAATAATAATAATCATAAGAATAGTAGTAGTAATGATAATGATAATAATGTAGTGTTGGGTGTGTTGTGTCCACATTAAATATATTCATAAGGCCCTAAATAACAATTATCATGTTTGTAGGTGTTGCACACTCCATTGCCTTCAAAAATCTATTTTTAATTTATAAGATATTGTTTGAAAGTAGGTTCTGTTTGCATAAAAGGCTGTGCTCAGTAGATCACTGTGTACACTCAGAGAACTGAAGGTCAGCCTGGAGCATCCAGACAATCCTGTTTACTAATTCATGGAGTGTTTCACAGCATGCCAGAAGGACACAACAATAGTGTTCTCACTTCTTGGTATTCTGCAGTAGTGGAGAGCTTATTGGATTTTCCTCAGTCCCCTGTCATGCCTTAAGCATTTTCAGATCATTAATGATCAATAGATCCGTTTAGATAAGAATAATAATTCAGACAATTGAAAAACACACAGGCTTCCTGGAAGGGCTTGTGGTCATAGTCACAAATGAATTTGCTGTTCATCCCTCCCCTGAGTAATAACTGTGCTATTGGAAAAGCACATTTTGGAATACCAGAGATGCTAGCTTTAATGATTCCCTAATAACTGCAGTGTAATACTTGGTTTGTTTGTTCAAACACTGCACAATTATACTTCCTTTAAATTTATCATCTTTACTGAGATTCTGAGCTCTGTTTAGACCTTATGACCTCATTGTATATTTAGTTACCACAGAAGCCTCTGCAGTTACAAAAGTAAAAATGTCCTCTCTTAAAAAGCTGCTTTCTCAGTTTTGAGAAATGTCTTTTTGAAGTCCCAAGCAGGAAATACCCAAGATCCAAGAACACAGAGTTAATTGTAGCCACAGGCACCTTGGGCCAATTCAGGTAACTGAAAGTGTGGCTGGCAAACTCAGATTTCTCTTACTTCTCATGTTTCTCCAGTTGTGATGGAGATCTTTTTCCCCAACACTTTATCTATATGTTCAATGATTTTAATCTTCATTGCCGGGTTTATCATCTTTTGAAGGATGGCAGTCAGACTCATGGTCCATCATTCCCAGCACACTTTCTGTGAGCCCTTTCTGTGGACAGGACAGACTTCAGCACTATTCCTGCTTTTCTCATATTTAAATAACTTTTAATATTTTTTAAATTCTTTTTCTTCCCCATTCTGTGCAAGGTGCTCCTCAAACTCTCTCTTAACCCTCTTAATTTCCTCATTACATTTTATCTGCCATATGGAGTTTCCTGTTCTATTCTGGACAAAATTCCCATTACAAATGCCAGTCCTTCCTACATGAAAATCACCTTAATTTTCCATTTAGTCCTGGAGGGCTTTTGCTGGACCACTCTGATTTCTTTTCAAATTTCAGCACAGAGTTTGTCTGAATGCTAATATAGGATTTCTCAAAAGTGGCTAGGCTATCTCTGGGCTTCTTGATTTTTAACCTGCTCCTTCCTTAATCCTTTCTCTTCCTTTTAACCACTTGCCATATTACTGTGCAGTCCCCTTTCTTTAAATTGAACACTTATGTTCTGGATTTGTTTGTTTAGACTCTCCTGCTGCAGTGTTAAGCCTAATCATACTGCAATTGCTATTAGATAAGCTCTCCCACAAGCTTCTTGAGCCAGTCCTGTGCACCACTCAGGACCAAAGCCAGAACAGAGCTTTTCTGGGATTGTAGACCAGCAGTTCTGGAAAGCAGCTCCAACAGTTGTATTTCTATATCCTGTCATAGGTTATGAGGCATTAATTCTGTTGGTAGCTGATACATTCCAACATGAATACTTTCCCTGACTCTGTCTATATTCTGACTGGGGATGGGGGTAATTATACAATCCTAACACTGCAACTTTATTATTACAGTGGGATACTTCCAACCACAGGGATTTCAGAATGTTTTCTCATTTTCAACAACAGTTTCATTTGTCTACACTTAAGTTTAGACTCCAGAAACAACGTCAGCCCCCTGCATGGACATTCTATCAATCTGTGTGAAATTCATAGGCTGAAAACATCACATCCACCAATTACTCCCTTTCTGCAAGATCTCTGAGCTGCCTCTCACAATATGAAGCCAAGCATCCTGGTTCTGCCATTTCATTTCCCATGCTTCCAGCACTGACAGCCCTTGGTCTGTTGCCCACTGCATTGGACACATTGTCAGCTGACACAGGAAGGAGGCTGATTTCCCTTCCCTACTCACTGCATTTGTGGTGCTTTCCTCGCAGCTTTTCCGACATGCACTGAACATTATCTGTGGGCATTTGGAAGGATCACAGCCCTCTGACATCTGCGCTCCTCTACATCTGTCAGCTAACTCACAGTTTAGAGCACTTTTTAATGTTTTCATCAGCCTGGCTCTTTTCTTAGCCAAGGTTTCAACCCTTCCTTCCTGTTCCCCCTCTTCTGAAATACACCCCACTTCCTAATGCATGTAAATCTCTTATGCCAGTGTCTAAACTAAATTTCTCCTAATATTATGTTAATTTCTGTTCATGAATGGCAACTGATCATCATCTTCTTAAGAACTCCCCCTCTATTACAGATTAGACTGCTACCAGAGCACAAAATTTCTAAAATGTTTGTATTTTATGGAAGGTTATTAACAGACAGCTGCCAGATTATTAGCAGGCAGCTCAAGTATTATATTTATCCAGAAAATAACAGCATCAACACTGTAGTGCAAGCGTCTCCCATACAGTTCTACTAATTTATTTCCATCATGCCCAGGAGAAATTCCAATGGGGAAAAGGGATTGTAATGAGTTTCATGAAGCCTCATTCATGCCAAGCTGTTATAGATAATGATTCAGAGGAGGAGAAAAGGATATGGAGCAGCATCCAGAAGCTGGGGAATAATAGGGTGTTAAACCACCAGTACCTGCTTGCAAAGTCCAGATAAATAGCAGGCAAAACCCATATTCTCTGACAGATTCAGCTTCAGCACCTCGCAGGGTGCCAGTCACACTCCAGCATGTGTGTACAAGGGGGAGTTCAGGTCTGCTCTGCACTGGGGTGGCCTCACCTCGATTCCTGGGGGCAGTTTTGGGCACCACAATATAGAAAAGACATTCAGGTATTAGAGAATGTCCAAAGGAGGCCATGAGGATTGTGATGGGTCTGGAGGGGAAGCCTTGGGAGGAAGAGTTGAGGTTTGTTCAGCCTGGAGGAGACTGAGGGGAGCCCTCACTGTGATCATCAATATCCTCACAAGGGGAAGAGGAGGGGCAGGCACTGATCTCTTCACCAGTGACAGGATTCGAGGAAAAGGCCTACAGAGAAAAAAACCCAAGAGTATCCTATCCCAGAAACAGTTAAGGGCAGAGCAGATACATTTTAACCTGCTGTACATTCTCATTCTCATTTGGACTGTGAATTCTGGACTCACAGGTACTTTCAGCAGAGGGAAATCTGTTAAGGTATAGCATCTATACAAAGGCATGTCACAAACAGTAATGACTGGTAGCCAGCAGCAATTTGACTTAAAAAAAAAATCCTATCTCTGCAACTCTTGAAAGAATTCCCCTCATGGCTAAAACAGGCAAGGTATTTTGCCTCCCTTCATTTTATTTTGTGGAGTTATTCACCATACCACATACAGTGGCTTATTTATGATGTGAAAGGTATATGGTAAAAATCATCTATTCAACAGAAAGTACAGCATTCTAAAATGTTCAGGCACTTCCCAGAGCTGATCAGTCACATGACAACTGCCATGGGCTGGATGAACACTAGGAATGAATAAATTCATGATCCAGACCTGTACCATTTGTGCTTTCAAGTATGTGTTGCAATATAAAAAGGATTTCCATAGCAGTCAGATACAATCAATGAAAATGGGTGAAGCAGAGCTACAGAAAGTGTTCAGAAAGAAGGGTGAGATCTAATGGTCTCAGCTTCATGTCAGAGAAATGCCATAAAGCCTCCATCACACCTGGAGCTGGCTCTGCTATAAACTGAGAATCAGAATGGCGAAAGGGTAAACAAAACATTGATTGTACTGTTTGGTGTGACAAGCACATTACTCCTCACAGGATTATGCTACAGGTTCCATGACAATACAAACTAAGATATTTCTAACTTTGAAAACAAGTCTCTGTCTTAATGCCACAGTTTGCATTCACGGGCCAAGGACAATTTCAAAAAGTTTTGCAAGGAGGTACCTCAGGTATTTAAGGGTTTAGGTGTGCTTTGATTGATGTATGAGCTGCAATGTGACAATGTCTGTGAAAAGTGGCCTTTTCCAGGGTGCTGACTGCCAGCAGTTCTGGGTGCACTGAGCAATGGTGAATGCGAAGCCTGGAGTGCAGGAAGAATGACCAGTTTTGAAGTGCTTGTTGTGCAAGAGGGAAACACTTACTAATTCAGAACATTAAAACAGTCATAGCCTGTGCCACCTCCCTTCAGGCACCAGACATTTAATAAAAACATAGCTTGGTGTGCCTGTCATTTCTCAGTTCTGTATGGCCTGCAGACGGCAGGTGTGCTTTAACTTTAGCATCACACCCATACATCATAAAAGAAGGATTTCCTTGGATGTACACATGCTGATTCAAAGAATGAAATTAATATCTTAGACTTTAATGAGCTGAAAGTTTCACTGAGGTTTTCAGTCCTTTAGCAATATCCATTTTATCCTCAATAAGCAACTCTCACTCTCTCAAAATTAAGTCTGTCTATCCAGATTTAGAGCTCTTGCATATCCCTCAAAATCCAAGCATGGTTTGCAAGCTGTCTGACCTGAAACTTAGTGGCACAAAGTGCCACTGATATTCACTACTCTAGGCATTTTTACATATTCCTTCCCAGCATCTTTCTTTGCCCAGCCAAACACTCTAATTTTTCATCCACAATGACACAATTTCCAGCAGCAAGATCCCATCACTTACCCTTTGCCTTGAGCCCAGCCACTTGGTCTCATCACCTTTTCTGTGTAAGCTCCAGCATTCCCATGGCTGGGAGGTGAGCCCAAGCCAATTAAACATTCAAATATCTCAACTAATTCTTCAAATTGTTCATTACTCTGCACAACTGCTATATATGGCACAAAGAAAGCAACAGAAATGAAGTAGGCAAGGCTAAATTCTTTCAGCCCAGAGAAATTACAATAAAGAGGTGAGACACTGTGGCCTAAATATTTAATGAGAGCAGATAATACATAAATTGAGGCCTTGTGATTGGACAGTGTCAAGTTCCCACCTATGGAACTGGTTTCTCCAGTAAGGTCAGGGTATGAAAAGATTTTGTTTCAATAGTAGAATAGATGGCAAAAGATGCAGCTCTTCACACACTGTGGTCTTCTGACAGTTTCACTGGTGATGTGGTTGCAAAGGCACACAAGAACCTAGCAGATTTAAAAAAAAATAGTAGAAGAGGGTTTCTTATGTTTGATATTCAGTGAAAATGAACAATTATATAATTCACCTCACCGTGTACAGAGAGTCAGCTTAGGACAGACAGCAACAGAGCAGCCGAGTGAAGAGGCAGAACAGAAGAGGGTTTAAAAACAACTCTCTCTAAAGATGCATTTTGATGTAGTGAAATGAGACACATTCAGAATCCATAATCATTGAATCATAGAACACTTTGTGTTGGAAAGGACCTTCAAAGCTCATCTAGTCCAACATTCCTGCAATGAGCAGGGACATCTTCAATTAGGTTGCTCAGAGCCCCATCAAACCCGGCCTTGAAAGTTTCCAGGGACGGGGCATCCACCACCTCCCTGTGCCATCTGTGTCAGTGTTTCAGCACCTTCCCTGTTCAAAATTTCCCTTGTCCTACTGTACAGGATTACTAATTAAAAGTCTGTGCCCATTGTCTGAATAAGCCCCCTTTAAGTATTGAAAGCTGCAATAAGATCTCCCAAAAGCCTTCTCTTCTCCAGGCTGAACAACCCCAACCCTCTCAGCTTTTCCTCATAAGAGGAAAGGCTCCAGCCTTCTGATCATTTTTGTGGCTCTCCTCTGGATCTACTTCAAGAGGTCCATGTCTTTCCCATGCTGAAGAGCTTGTCCAGGTCCCTCTGGATGGCACCCTGTCCCTCAGGGGTCTCAACTGTACCACATGGCTTGGTGCTGTCTCCAGACCTGCTGAGGGTGCACTGGATCCCACTGTTTGTGCCCTTGAGGAAGATATTAAACATACTGGTGCCAGTACAGACCCCTAGGAACACCTCTTGTCTCCCATCTCCATCTGGAGGTGGAGCCATTGACCATTGACCAATGGATGCATTCATCCAACCAATTCCTCATCCACCAGACAGCCCATTCATCAAATCCATATTTCTCCAATTTAGAGACAAGGAGGGTGTGAGAGACTGACAAAGGCCTTACAGAAGTCCAGGGAATGAACACTTCAGAATATTATGACACAGTACAAATTGTATTGTTCATAGCTGGGTACTCTAAGTTAGGCAAAATTTTATTTATGTTCCTGATTTTCAAAAGCACCAGGAATTTTACTGCTATCCCTGAAAGTATTTCTCTGAACAAGAACTACAAGACTGAACTGGATCTGAAAGCCAAGCAAGACTTGTTAACAATTACAGCAGTACAAATCACATTATTGCACCCAGACTTGAGTTTCCCTCTTTGAGGTGCTTTTCATCTCTTTCATCTTCCTCACTCATCAGTGTGTACATACAGAATGCATCTTGAAACACCTAAATTTTTTGTCAGAATCTTACTTCATAATACAAAAAGCAAACAGGCACCATCCCAGTGTTCTAAATCGCTGCCTAGACAGCGAAAGTGCAGTTGCTAAGCCCAGTGCTCCATGCAGCCTCACGTGCTTTATAGTGCACAGTACTGGCACAGCCCAACCTACCAGGAGACCAGGAGATGCTCCTGCTTGTCCTCTGCAATATCCCAACTGCACTGCTGAAAACAGCACTCACCTGAAGATGCACATTTGTCTAACGCTGAACACCAGGGCAATAGCATGGCAAAATACCAGAGAAGAGAACTGTACGTCAAATGCAAATAAGTGACCAACAACTAAGTGTCTCACTGCAAAAACAGGAAAATAATTATGCACATCATATTAATTTGTTCCCTTCAGTGCTACTGCAGAAGTTACACAGAAGTTCTTACTAATTTTATTTAAATCCTATGTAGGCATGAAAGGATTCATCCTGGCATTATGATAAATGATGAAACATAAAATTAGCATAAACTTATTTATATGAGGAACCCTGCTGACAGAGTACATGCTTCTTCATTTTATTTTTTCACATTCCCTCTTTCCAAGACACTCACCCAGTTCTTCCATCAATTACACCCATACAAAAGAAGAATAACTTCAATAAAGCTTGTATAAATTCATCATCCTAAGTAGGAGGCAATATATATTAATAAGCTGATTTTGACAAAACCACTGACTCAGAATAATAAAATTTAACCCCAAACTTATCCATATTTTCTAAGGAGAAGACTCCTAGTCTTAAAACAGATAGCATGGTGTGTAGGATCCTTTCTACTTGACTGTACAAAATTACTTGTGTCAACAGAAGGAACCTGGCTGTGTTTGTTCAGTTGAGGACAACAAAAAGGGATTTTTGTTCTGCTGTATCTGTTAGAAAACAAGCTTCAACAAGAACTTTGCTTTTCCACAGACTCCCCCTTTCTCAGACCCCAGCACTGTTGTTCTGCAGCTCATAGCTGGAGGCTGGAGCTCTCCTGCATAGTACAGTGAACTCTCCCTGCAGGATCCAGGTAACCTCACTACTGCCTGGTTTAGGAACAAGAAAAGGTCTAACACTATTTAAACCAATGGTCACACAATAGAGCAACTTAGGCACCACAGACAAAAGTCTCAGGACAATTCTAAAAAGAATTGCCTTGAGACTTTTGTTTCAGAAGTAAGCATGCACTCAAGCAAAGACAAGCAAATCCCAGAGTACAGCTGCCAGACAATTTAAACACTGGCAAAAATACTGTAGCTCTCAAAAAAAAAATTGTTTTCTGTTTTCTCTCCTTTTGGTAATTAAAATTTTAAAAGCCTAAGGTGGTCCTTTTTAAAAGAAATTTCTTTTACCTTGAACAATACTGCAGCTATTTTGTTATACAGCTATGTAAAAAAAACTCACCAAGTTAAATATTGGATTAACAGGTGACAGCTCTTCAAAAATATTCTCATTGAAGTTGCTCAGAGCACCAGAATAAGGTTTCATGCTTTAAAAATTAAGTTACAGGGAAAGCTTCCTCCCTCTTACCATATCCTTGAGGACCTGTGAATGCTGTTGTGGGTGGCAGTGTGTTGGCAAAGCAAATGTCAGCAAACTGCCTCCCCTCACACAAGTGATTGATTTATCAGTTTAATAGAGCTGTAAATCGAGAAAAATGTTCCTCAAGCCTGAACAGTGAACCACAAGGAAATAATAGGCAACAAGCTGCGATGCAGAATTGAAAATATAAGTACTTGTGAAATACAGCATATGTTACATTTTCCTGTCAGCAGCCCACGGAAAATCTGACCACTGATTTCCAGCTACAATGACACTGTCCTTGAATTCTGGTGGCAGAACCTTATAGCATTAATATTGAATACCCTTGCTTTCATCTGTAGGGAGCACCCACGTGGGTTTTATTACATTTTGGTCAATTTAGAACAGAAAGAAACCAGTACAAAGGAGCTAAAAACAGCACTGCAATTCACTAAGCCAAGAAAGGAACTCCCAGCCATAAAAAAAAAAAAATAATTCTTTGCAATCACTTAGTGCTTCTGTATTTACAGAATTAAGAAAGTTTCTAATGTCTGTAATTGTTTGTACAAGATACAAAGTGCTGGCAATGTGTATAATTCCCAGAAGATTCCTTAAGTACTTTTCTCACTCCATCTAAACACATCACTGTCATACAACTTGCCTTTTCCTTCTTCGCAAAACACTGTTTCTGGCATATCCTGCCATTTCTGTCTAGAATTTCTCCTTCCTTCTTCCCATTTTTGCAAATTTAACAGGACATTTCCTAGTTAACTCTTCTGTACTGTGAAATGGAGAAAGCAAGCTCTGTTGGGAAGGGAGGGAGAGATGTTATCCAGCAGCCTGCAGCAGGATAAGTGCCAGCTGCACACAGCCCTGAGCCTGGAAACATCTGTAGGACAGTAAAGGTTTCCTCATTATACATTCAGTTCTCACTCATGATTAATCATGTGTTTGTAACA
>VZTX01015798.1:8195-24312 GCA_013400915.1 Pardalotus punctatus | reverse complement strand
TAACATCACCCCAAGACACTCCTCCAGACCCTTCAAAATCTGCACGGCCCTCCTCTGCATGTTCTCTAACACCTCAATGTCTTTTTTGTGTCGTGGCACCCAAAGCTGCCCCCAGCACTCGAGGTGAGGCTGCCCCAGGTCAGAGCAGAGCAGGACAATCCCCTCCCTTGCCCGGCTGGTGATGCTGTGCCTGATGCCCCCAGGACACGGGTGGCCCTCCTGGCTGCCAGGGCACTGCTGGCTCATGTTCACCTTGTCATCCACTAGGACACCCAGGTCTGTTTCCTGGACTCATTTCTGCTTTCCAGCCTCTCATTCTCCAGTCTATCTTTACATCCAGGGTTGCCCCATCCCAGATGTAGAATCCAGCACTTTCCCTTGTTGAATTTCATATCGTTGGCACCAGCGCACTCCTCTCATTTGTCAAGGTCTCTCTGCAGGGCGTTCCTAACCTGGAGGAGTCAACAGCTCCTCCCAGTTTTGTAGTATCTGTGAACTTGCTTAGTAACCTGTCCAGTCCTGTGTCAAAGCCATTTGTGAAGATGGTGAAGAGCACAGAGCTGAGGATGGAGCCCTGTGGAACCCCTCTAGTGACAATCACCAGTCTGATGTCACCCCATTCACTGTAACCCTTTGTGCCTGACCTGTGATCCAGTTGCTCACCCTTCACATGATGTGTTTATCCAGTTGTGTGCTAGACAGTTTGTCCAGAAGGATCCTGGCAGAGACACCATCAAAGCTTTACTGAAATCAAAAGAGATTACACCAACTGGTTTTCCCTGGTCAACTCAGTGGGTTACCTGTGTCATTAAAGGCAAGTAAGCTTTTCAAACAGGGCTTTTCCCCAGTGACTGCACTGTCCGTCAGGTGTTGTTCAGCAATTCGCAGAATAATCCTCTCTATAAATTTACAGGTCACTGAAGGGAGACTGACAGGCCTGTAGTTACCAGGGTCATCCTTTGTGCTATTCTTGAAAACTGTGACAACATTTGCCAGTTGACTGGCACTTCACTGACCATTGAAACATCAGAGGTCTCACAATGACATCAGGCATCTCAGTACCCAAGGATGAATCCCATGAAGTCCCACAGACTTATGGGGATTCAGGTGGAACATCAAATCCTGCACAAGTTCAGGATTGGCTGGGAGTTTATCATCCTCACAGTCGTGGTCCTCGAGCTCTGGAATACCCAAAGCCCATCAACGGTGTTGAAAACCAGCATCAATAATGCATTAAACATCCCTGTCTTGTCTCTGTCCCTGTTAGCAAGGTGACTATTGTCACCCTGTAACAGGCCATTGGTATTTCTGACTGCCTTTTACTATTAACACATTTTTTAAAAACCTCTTTTTATTGTTCTCCACAGTTTGGGCCAGCTTCAATTCCAGTTGGGCTATGGCCACATGAACTTTCTCCCTCAAGTGCCAAGCAGCGTCTCTGTATTTCTCCCATGTTGCCTGACCTTCCATTGGCCATACCCTTTTTTCTTTGCCTTAGCTCTAGAAGACCTCTGCTCAGGCTTTACTAAGGAGTGGATGCATCTAAATGTACCTATGCTAGGCAATCATTAATGAACCTACAGGTATACTAAGTTAGTTAGCTTGAGAAGTAACTTAGCAAATATGACCTACCCTCACCAACAAGATCATGTCCTTTGAGATTCCCGTGCTGTTGCTATATTACATTATCTTTAAAATTCACAACACAAAAGGTAGTGTTTTAGTGGTTTAAGTTTTGGGGCTTTTTTTTAAGCTCTCTGTCTGAAGACTTCCCTGCACAGTTCCATGAATGGTTACCGAAGAGTCTGCAGATATATTTGGTCAGTCTACATGCTTTCCCCCACCTCTGTCCCCTGATAAAGACACAGGGAGAAATACACCTTCTTCAGCACAGACATTCCCTACCCGGGATTTCAGTTTTGGGGTGCTTGTGGGGGCAGTTGTTTCTGTGTCAGCTAAAGTTTTGCAGATATCTACAGGGAGAAGGAAAAAGGAACCAGGAAATTTGGATCTAATTTCTCACTTTGCAAAAGGCTCAATCTGGCTTTAAGCAGCTCAAGATTGCGCTGTCACATTTTCCACGTTATATGGGAGGAAACCAAACATTTGTTAAATTTCTGAAAAAGAGTCCCCAAGAGATAGCTTCTCTGCCTGCAGTTCCTGCACACATCCAGGCTTGCTACAACTGTAATTGAGAGATGCAAATCTTTTTACTGGTTTGTGCACTGTACTTTGGCTGGTGCTCAGTAGCACTCCAATACACTATGTAAGCATGTAGCCTGGGGTAAGCCAGTGACTTGGAATCCCCTGTGACACAGACTACTGCAAAAACATACATAGCTGAACAGTGAACACTGTACAGCCAAAAGCTGCCAAACCTTGTATGCAGAGCGCATTAAGGTAGAGTCTTACCACTGATAATTATGCATTGCTACAATCTTACAACTTACACTTATTTTTAACCTTCTTGCTTTAACCTGACTTCTTTCCCAAAAATCAAGAAAAGAGGAATCTGGATAACCAGGACAGCTTTCTGCTAAGAGTAAGGCATAAACAGGACAACCTGCTTACACCATATCCTTAAAATTTTTCACTGGTTAGGTTCACCTTGTGTACTAACTGAGACCAGACTTGCTCTTAAAATACTTTTTTTAAAAGCCATCTTCTTATGTAAAACATGCATTAAGCAAGAGTCCGCAATTTACCTTGGACTGGTCACGTCATGGGTATTGTGAAACAATTTCTGTATCTTGTTGCTAGGAACAACTCCCACTTTCACCAGGTATGAATAGGCTTCCACATGAAAAGCCCAGAAGTGCTTTCCTTTGGCAATCCCAGTGTCACCAATGATGTAATCCAGGGTTGTGTAGCATCCAACCTGCAGGCGCTCAGATCCCAGTAGTAGAGGAAATCCTGCCCGACTTTCCACAGAGGTTCTTCTTGGGTTCAGCTGGAGGTGCTCATTGTTGTACCCACACTTGTCATCAAAAAGAAAACTGAAAACTGAAAAACAGTATCCCAAAAAAATTCTTCTTAGTTAGATACTTGGCCTTCGGTGCTTATAAACTACATTTTAAGTTATACTGGCATTAGAATTTCTCACTTCTAAAGGCTACCATGAGTGTCATGCAAGCTAACGGTCTCTGTATGTTACCTACTTAACCTTAAACAGCACTTCTAAACATTTATGAAACCAATAACAGCTTAGGAGGCATCTGGGAGCTCCTGGAAACTACTTTCAGCTCTTAACACTGATGGACATAAGAAAACCCCATACCTGGAGCTGGAGGAGTACGCAAAATAACTTCCCGGCTCCAAGGGCTACAGATGGACCCTTTGTATCCTCGAACTCTAAAGGCATAGCTGCTGTCATCATCAAGATCAGATAATACTTTGCTCTTGCCACAAACTTCAGTCTTCTGCCATGTCACACTCTCCTCTTCTCTATTAAGCTTATGATACTCAAGAACATAGATATCAGCTGAATCTGTCTTCCCAGGGCATTCCCAACTGATCAGAGCTTTGTTGTACATTCTGCTCTGCTCTTCATTGATTTCTGGTGTTTCTAGACCTGGAACACATGAGGAAAAAAACCTCTGAAATTTAGATACATGTTGTTTTAGAGTTAACCGTACAACCGGGTAACCCAAAATATTACTGTATTCCCTATTTATCATTGCCATTCTGAGAATTCAGCCACTTTGTAACTAGGCACTATTACTGTTATTTTTGGCTCACTGCTATTCTGTTTTCTTAGTAAACTGTTACTTTTTTAGTTCTATCTACTCATATTTGTTTTTCCTCATTGGTGGAAAGGGATTGGTTAAAACTATATGGGGAGAAAACTCATTTTAAAGTGTCTACCTCTTAAAATTGTCTTAAACCAAGACACAACCCCTTTGTTGAGTGGCTATAGCACTGTTTAAAAAGGGAATCTGGCTCACTCAGTTAAAGGCAGCAGATGAGGATGGTTCTCCATTCATAGACTTAAATAAATCCCCTATTTTCTGTTTTTCCTTTGAAAGGCTTGAGCCTTTTTTTTTCTGGCAGCTAGGAAAAACACATATTAAAAATGATTCTGTCATGCAATAAAAAGCTTTTAGGAAGACTGACAATATTTTGGAAGCCAGTGTAAACTGGTACTGAAGGCAACATCATGTCAGCTTCTTTATGAATGCTGAAGCTAACACCGCTGCCAGGTAATGCTTTCTGGATCACAGAGCCAGAAGGGACAATACAAGTCTCAGCTCTGCAACTGCTGCCCTGTGCAAGTTTTGCCTTTCTCCAGAGAAGCCCTTAAAGCTAAAACCTGATAAAGACCTGATGGTCTCAGAATTTACCACTGCAATGGAAAGACAAGTCGCCAAGGATGTCTTCTTGCTTGGCAGTGTCCACAACAAAGTCTTCAAAAGTAGTTTCAGCTGCCGGCCTAAAGCTCCTCAGAGACTCGGTAGCTTTTTGGATTCTGAAAACACAGAAGAAGCAGGACAGCAAAAAAGAGAAAAGGCAATTCAAGTGGACATTCCATAGAAACAAAAATGTTAGGTTTTGCTTTAGAAAAAGTTCTGCTTTCATGTACTTACTGATGTCTCCCAGAAATTTTTATTTCTCTAGAAAGATTCTCAAATACAAAATTTAAATGCCCTTTTTACATCAGTGTAAAGATAATGAACAGGCAATCATTCAGTTGGCAAAGCATTTAAACAATTTTAGAGTATTATGTTCAAAGAACAGAACTCATGTGAAGCATTAACAGAAAACACAAAGATCAAAGTGCTTAAAGCCAGAAAAGACGTGTTAGATTAACTTGCAAGTACCTGATACAATCTCTGAGAAAAGGAATTTGTCAGGGAGCTGAACAGACTATCCTTCCACTGCAGTCCCACTGAACAAGGCTAGGCATTGTGGCAGGACAACAGCCCTTCTCTCCTGAGGGGGGCTTCCTAATGCACACTCTAATGCAGGAATTCCAACTGAACATCAACAGGACCATCTCCCAAGCCTCTGCAGTACAAGATACTGCATTCAGTTCTGTGCTATCAGCTGTATGAAGAATACAACTGCACAGACATCCCGGAACAGTACTTGCACTTCAAACCGAAGATATTTAAGATACCTGACATGAAGTTGTTTTGCTGTTTGAACAAAACAGGAGGGATCAGTTTCTTTAAGCACTTCTTGAGCATATCCTACAAGGCCATTATTTTCCAGGAGCCCTTGGTATTCTTCCACTTGTGTCTGCAATTTTTCCAGCCTTATATTCTTAGAGGTTTCAATTGCCCTAAGAGCTGCAGATTTCTTCTCTTCCAGGACATGATATAATTTCTCAAAACTCTGAGATGCTTCTTGTTTAGCTCTTTCACTGTTGCACTAGGAGCAAAAAAAAAAAGGTGTTTTAGAGAGATTCTATATCACTGTGGCTCTGTACAGAAACATACTTAAGGCTGTTCAAGACATCACAGTATCTAGTCATCCATTTGACAGACAAGACTAATGAGCTTTGTTATGCTATTCAGCATTGAAAATTAGATCAGCACAGCACCCAAGCTAGTCAGCATCTGCTTTAACAGAGAATGAAGAGCAGGGAAGTATTCCTCTGATTATATCTTGAGTTATGCATTACATTTGTCTACATAGCTCATGAAAAAGCATTGTAAAAACACATCAGTCTCTGAAGTCTTCATGCCCAAGAGCTTGATGCTCTTCCATCTTCCCCAACCACCCTGAACTGCAGGTCCAGCCCAGCTTCTGGTGTACACGCTCTGAACTGTAGTGCCACCTCTGACTACAGCCCTGAACAAAAGGAACTGCAAAGCACAGAGGCAATCTGTAATCAAGATACACCAATACCAGGAGCTCCTGCAATTTCTGCCATCATTTTTTCAGCTTGTATATGAGTTTCCAGGTGTGACTCTTCCGCAGGGAGATTTTGCCCTTAATTCTGACTTTCTCAAGGTAAACAGGTAGAATTAATAGTACACCATCATTAATACACAAATGCCCTAACCCACTTGTCTTTGGTTAAGGTATCAAGTAGGTTTCATTTCATTTAAATTTACAGCAGCACCCAAAGATGAAATTCCCTCTGTATGTTTCCCAAACTGGAAGGACGAAGTCTCACCATGTGTGATTCAGTACTCACATAAATTGTTCAAAAATTGTTTTACTACTTAACTGAAAAAACCCAAAGTTTGAAACAGTTTTGAGTCCTTGCTGTGTCTCCACAAAGGCCAACCCCAGACAACCTGCAAGCCATTCTTACCACTGTTTCTTTCAGCAGCAGATCCAGCTGTGTGATGTGAGCTTGCACCTGGCTCTCCTTACTGATGAGGTACTCGATATCTTTTGAAAGCTTCTCCTGTTGAAGTGAAACAGTAAGAATAGGGTATCTCACACAAAGTGACAATCAGCACAGGCATGTCATGCAGCTAGACCTCAGTTTATCTAGCCATAAGGACAACAGCCTGACACCAGTTATGAGCAGCAATCCTGTGGAGAATTGTTTGGTGACCTGCAGTGACTGCAAAGTGACTGTGAGCAAGACTAGTGGCACATTCTCCAAGGACAAGAGCTGACAGTGTCAGCTGGCTCATTCTTCCCCAATCACCCAGCAGTCACCCTCTCTTAGGCTTGGAACATAAGGCTTCTGGACATTAAACCTAGAGAAAGAAGTTGTTAGTTATTAACACATTTGTAGTAAGAGTTACTAGAAAAAGGAGTAGTTCAAATCACAGACTTATGAGTGTCTCTGCACTTCCTTAGCTGCAAGAGTTAGCAGTCATACAGGAAAAGCCTTGCAAACTGGTGAGAAGGCCAAAGAGCACAAGGCAGGCTAGTCTGGTTTGTTTTCTTTTTCTTTTTTTTTCCTCCTGTGAGGAAGAGAGGAAGAAGAGGAAGTAAGTGCAGTCTCTAATAACAAACTGATGTTTCCAAGTCTTCCCTGTTGTGCTGTGCTTTGGAGATAAACAGCTATGCAGCTTCAGAAACATACCAAGTGTCTTTTCAGGAGTGTTTCTCAAGTATCAGCTATCACAAGGTACCTGAACACTCAAATAAAAAAAATTTGATTGTAAAGCATTAACTGCTTATACCTTCTGCATTGTCTGTTGCTGAGGTTTGACCCTGGCCAAATGCCAGGGACCTACCACATCTGCTCTCTATGCTCTCTCCTGCCGCAATTATGCAGAGGAGAGGGAAAAAGCTAACACAAACACACCAGACTCATGAGTTGAGATGAGGCAGTGGTGGGAGGACACACTGGGAAAGCACAAATAGGTTGAAAACTTTAAGTTACAAAGCGATTTATTAATCTAACAGAGTCGGAGGATAAATGAGAGGTAAAAACAAGCTCTTAAGAGACCATTTCTTCACTCACCCCTCTCCCTCTTAAGACACCATTTCTCAGCTCACCCCCNCTGGATCACAGCTTCCTCCAGGCATCCCCCTGCTCCTCTGGCATGGGCACCTCCCCATGGGCTGTGGGTGGATCTCTGCACCCCCCTGGACTCCATGGGCTGCAGGGGGACCACCTGCTCCCCCATGGTCTTCACCACGGCCAGCAGAGGCTTTTCAGCTCCGGCGCCTGGAGCACTCCTCCCCCACCTTCTCCACTGACCTTGGTGTCTCCATGTTGTTTTCCCTCACATATTCTCACCTCCTCCTCCTCCTCTGGCTACAAAGAAGTGCATGCACCCATTGTATTGATTTCTTCTTAAATATGTTTTCACAGAGGCGTAACTAACGTCTCTAATTGGCCCAGGTTTGGCCAGCATCATGTCCGTCATCTTCAGAGCCATCAGGGAGTGGCTGGACAGGGTGAAAAACTTGCAGAACCTTCACACAGGACACACAGGAGCCATCTTTGTGCCCCTCCCTACCCACTAACAAAATCTGGGCCAAGGAAAACTAATACATCTGTACTGCTAGACAGTTAGCTGAAATAAGGTGAAAGCACTTTTAAGGGGTTATGTTTCAAGCATCATAGCAAATGCAGTTTAGTTTCTCAGACATGCCCTACATCACACTACTACACGCATTAATCAATGTTGCACAACAGGCCTCAAGACTAGTTCAGGGTCCCCTAAATATACAGCCTGGCTTCCAGCCAGAGCAGTTTGCCCTTACATCAGAAGTACTCTTCCCCTTCTTAACGCCAGGTCCAACAATATTTGCTTTTACCTTAAGGGTTTTGTAGGCAGTGCTCATGGTTGTTACTCTGTGGTTTGCATGACCTCCACCCAGTTTACAAAGATGACAAACAGGCCGTCTGCAGATTTCACAGTACATGTTTACCCTCTCCATTTCATGTTCTGGACACATCAAAATCTTTGGGGATAAAAAAAAAAAAGAGCAGAGAGAATACAGGTGTACTTGCAAAAACAGATGTTCTCAACAAACAGTCAAAGCACCCAATCAACTGAAAGCAGCATGTGATTTCATCACTGAATGTTCTACAGTCAGTTTTATAATCAGTTTTCTAGTCAGTTTACCTTTTATATTTGTCAACACCAGTGAAAGCCAGCAGATGAGCACACACAGTTTCTCAAGGTTTACAGTAAGCATACCTCTAGCAGTGTCTGTGCAGCCTCCATACAGCCATCAACCTTTTGTTAACCCCAGCCCACGCTGTTTGCATGCCTCCAGCACCATACACTCCTACTCAGAGCTGTAAATGCAATATATAAGACACCCAGACTGTCAAACCTAACCAGGTTCATGCCAGCACCTCTTGCAACAGCTATGAACTGTTTCTTAAAACAAGAGCTGACATAACACTGTAGCAATTCAAGTCTAAGCTAGGTTTTGATAAGCCACATAGCCATTGCTCTTGGAGCAACAGTGCAGCCACCACCACCAGCTACAGTCATCTTAAAGACAAAAGAGTCCAGTGTTTCAATCCTTCTGTCTGACCTGAATTACAAACTGCTCACACTGAGTGCTAATTCCAGGATCAGTTCAAACAGCATTGCAAGAAAGCTGGTGTTTGCTAAAAATCATCTTTCAAAAACTGAACATGCTGAAATAAATGCTCAAAGAGTTAAAAAAAGTGCCTCTCAAGTCCAAGCTCAGGCAACATATTAAATAATATAAAACTGTGTGTGTGTTGTTTAAAAAAACAAACAATGCTTTGCCTCATTCTAGAGCACTGAAAGACTACATTTGGGTCATCTATTCCATAGAAGTTACCAAAGAGGAGCTTTTGAGGAAGCTTTTTAGTTTCAATATGCCCCCACACAAGAAAGGTCTGAAAAGGGCCTAAAAACAGAAAATTGTGAGTAGCACAAACATGGACACAATAAGCGAAAACCTGAGACCAACTTTCAAGTCCCAAATGTTAGCTTAGGCTATGGTGAACAGCCCGAAGACACCAGTCTCACAAGCACCTCAGTACATTAAGACTACCATTAAGGCAAATATGCAATCAGCTGTCAGTAGTCAATGCAATCCCATTTGCATTGACTACTGGATTTGGAAAGAAATAAAAAAGGGAAAAAAGGAAGCTGCCAAGAAAATCAGCTGTGCAGGCAAACACGTCCAAAAACTACAGTCATTCAGTTAGCCTGTGGAAGTAATTTTTCCACAGCAGTGTATAGCCACACGTCACAGAAAATCTGTGTTTTTATTCATCTCCTCATAAGAGCAAGAATTGCAAGCGAGAGACAGCAGAGGTCAGCAGACTACCTCATCTAGTTCCCTCAAAACTCAAGAACAATCAGCCCAGTATGTTCTTCTCCCATCCTCACCACACATGCTCCGAAGTGCTCTCCAGCCTAGTTGTAAATTAAAGTGATGACTGTGAACATTGTTTAGGAAACCAACAAATACTTCAAGCTTTCAGCTCAGGTCTTAAAAATGCAGTGCAATGAAAAATGCACTTTCCTTTCTTTACATTAAGCTCAAGCAGTCCTCAGAAAAGCTCCTGCAAGCACACAGTAAAGACAGCTTACTGCTGTTGGGAAGTTTCTCAAAAAAGTAGATGTATCTAGAGTTGATTTAACTATACTATACTTTCCTCCTTTTTCCCTTCTTTCTGTCTTCACATATAATTAAAAATGCTAAATCCCACATGTGCACATGTATGCAATACATCAGTGTCAGAATAATCTGACACTAATAAACTACTTCACTCCAATTTGCTCTGCTTCAAGAGAATTCAACTACTGACTTTTAACACTGAATTCAGTCTGCATGTAGTATAACACCATAGAGCACCTTTAAGAATGCACAAGGATTGATGCTGGAGTGATTTTTGCCTTTTTTTTAATATGTATTTGTAACCTCCCCAGTACATTTCCCTACCCTTTTCCCCAGTTAGAAAGACTATACAGTTCCAGAGCTCCAAGCCCTGGAGGGTACAAGGCCCCTATCCTATCTTGGTTCTTCCTGGGAACCAATGTCTTTGACACGTTTTCATAAACAAGTACAGCTAGTACCAAGGGTGGAGAGCTCTAGAGAAGAGGGTTGACCTGGGGGGAATTGCATCACCACTTGTCCTCCTAATTGGTGCTTTTTAATCTATTATGCTGATTTCCTAAAACCTATAAAACTGTGTTCACGCCTGTGGGGCTGGGCTTTTGTAGATATTCTTCCATAACTGCACATGGAGCTGCAATAAAATCCACTTTTATATTACCTCCTATACTAAAATTATCTCAAGCTTCACCTCTAGGCTGAAAAAGGCAACAGGATCACAAAATGTCTTTGGTATTTTCAAGTAGCAATGCTGCAGCTGTAAGAGTTTAGATACCACAGAAGTGAAATTTTTAAGGAGCTGTACAGCATTTTAAAGCACCAGCTAGAAGACAGTATGCAAATTTTCACCTTTCTCATTTATCCAATAAAGGGACATTTCACACAATGCGAGCACATTTGAAGGCATATGAAGCATGCTTTAACTGGAAGCACACTTTAACTGAAGCATGCCTTAAGCACTTTTAACTGGAATTAATGTGCTAGATGCAAGAAAAACAGCACCAAGTGGGTTTCTGGATGTTCACTATCTGCCAGCTTGCTAACTTTAGTGGTTCACATTTCTCCAGTCTCAGAAGGAAGGTCCACCAGTAGTCAAGAGTGTCTTACACATTGCACATTATTCAAATTTGCTTAATTATAATTAATCATGACTCCTTGACCATCAGCATTTCCAGTATCTGTGGGTCCCCCAGTAAGGAGGCACAGGCACACAGCATGTGCTGGGACATTAAGGCCTGTTGTGGCCCCTGGTTAGCAAGATGGCACCTGTGACATGTAACATCTGTGATGTAACTTAAATTCAGTAATTCAATAAGGCAGTGCCACATACTGCAGTGGAGACACAGTAAGAATGAGACACAAAGGCAGCAGCATTCTGCAATCATTCTGTTCTGTCTGAATGCAGCAACAGCAGCACCAGTGTACAAAGTAGAAATTCTGCCATACATTTTTACCTCTTCTGCTACAGATACAAAAATAATGCTGTAATAATGATGGAGACCTTAACTCCACCTCTTGCTCTTGTTAGATGCAAGGAAGGAGAGGAAGAAGATGCTTTGTGATAGATCAAATTCAGGCACAAAACACCCAAAGGGGATGTGCCCAAAAAGGGGCATGGAAGAGGCCACATGTGTTGGGGTTTTTAAGTTTACTACACACAGGCATCCTCTTGGTACATTCTAGATTGTCAAAATCATGGTGCTAATAACACCAAGGTTGTGGATTCAATCCCTGTATGAGCCATTCACTTAAGAGCTGGACCTGATGATCCTCATGGGTCCCTTTCAATCCAGAATATTCTGTGATTTGTGATCATTAAGTCTTAAAAAAAAAAACAACCAAACAAACTCAAATCACAAGTAACACAATCCATTCCACAAAGTAGAAAACCCTTATTTTTTACAGGAGCCTTCAAATATGCACTCAATGTCCTCTTCAATGACAACCACTAGACCATCAGCAAGAACAAAAGCTTGTGGTTCACTCAATAAATAACAGCAATGGTCAATAAAGCAATAATGGTCCTAAAAAGCAGCTACCACTGCACAGATATGTCTGAAGCTACATGACAATGCTGCAACCCAAATTCTTTAAGGTACAGCATACTTACTTTGGGTCTGAAATTGGTGGTTGGTCCTACATATTCATGCTGGGCTTTCACAGTTCCCCAAGGATGGTGTACTTTGAAACATTCATTGCAATAGCTTGCACTGCAGTCCATGCAGCTCTTTGTGGACTCCTGAGGTGGAGGTTTGCAGAAATCACACATAATAGCAATGGCTGCCCTGGCTGCCTGTCTGTATCTTTCCACAATGGTTTCCAAAGTGAAGTTGCGAAATAATCCATTGATGCCACGTTCTCCAAGATCAATATCCCGCTGGCAACCCGGACAAGGAAACAGAGTCGATCTGGGAGTCAGTGAATTGCGTTTTCTGCCTGCGTAGACACCAAAACCCAGTTCAGGATGAGCATAAACCAAACTGGTTTAGATTTTAATAGAACCACAGGAATTTATGAACCAATTCCAGACTGTAGCACATCATCCAAACCAGTACAACACCAATTTATATGCAGTCTGCCAAGCCAAAGAGAATACAATTGCCCTGATAAGATAGTGTAATGTCTGACTCCAAGGGACATTACAAACTACTCCTCTAAAGTTTAATTCCATGTTAAGATAAATTTAGCTGTTCCAATTCTATCTTCTTTATCAGGTTTTGGATGCACTCAAGCTCTAGCCTTTTGAAACAAAAAACACAAAGCCTTGTGGAAGCCAGGTGGTTTTAGACTAACTGGCTGTCCATATAGAAAGCAACAGCTTCCTAACATACTGAAGTGAAAGATGCTTACTCCCAGAGCAAAGCAAGTTATTACCACAAACATATAGCCAACTTTGAGCTCCCTGAAGTTTGCTTTGGCTGAGTTGAATTTAGTTTACCTATCCCAAGAGACTCATAAAAAACCCAGGAAAATGAGGGAACAGTATGACATGTCAACCAAATCATTTAGTCAAAAAATGCAAAGCCTGACTTGGCCCCTGCTGAAAGGCCTTAGTAAAGGAGGGCTGTTAAACAAGCCTCACACACCAAAGGGGAGTCTGACGTAGTTATGTCTGAGAGGTTCCTCTACACTGAACTGAGGAACCACAGATCTCCACTATTACACAAGGGTACATCTATCTATCTTTATTCATTTCTAAATGGTAATGGCAGAGAAGCTGCACTCCTACCAAACAGTTACATGTGAATTTCCCCCTCTCTCCAAAATAAAATCACAGGCTCAAGAAAAGCCACTACCCTAAGGAGCCTTTTGAGTCTGTTAGGGGGACGGCTCACACAAACTTAGAGGTTATTCACAAGGTAATGTCTTTGAGGTTATCAAACTGGGAGTGCATCCCATCTCACCCATGAACCCACAGGATGCAAGTACCGGAAAGAATCCTTTATGTATTTCAAAAGCAGGCTAAGCCAGTCTTCAGGCTTAATTTGTATCCTCTCAGCTTCCTCTTACAAAGAAACAAAAAAACCCCATCTTCTGTAGGGCTGGTGCGTTGTTTTAAGATCTCTTTGAGAGCACCGCATGTTGGTATAACAAGGTGTCCTGGTTTCATCTGAGTTAGAGATGATTTTCTTCTTAGTAGCTGGTATAGTGCTGTGGTTTGGATTCAGTAAGCGAATCATGTTGTTATTACACACTGATGTTTTGGCTGTTGCTAAGTAGTGCTTATGCTAAATCCAGGACTTTTCAGTTTTCCATGCTTCACCAGTGAGCAGGTGCACAAAAAGCCAGGAGGGAGAACAGCCAGGATAGCTGACCCAACTGCCCAAAGGGATATTCCATACCACAGAATATCATGTTCAGGACATACACCAGGAGGGGTGGACCGCTACTCAGGGACAGGCTGGGCACTGGGCAGTGGGTGAACAATTGTATTGTGCATCATTTGTTTCTCTTGGATTTTATTCCTCTCTCTCTTTTGTATTACTTTTCCATTTGCATTCTTTTTTATTATTGTTATCCCTCCAGTATATACTCCAGTATATAATTAACCCTATTCCAGATGAAATCAGGACACTAACAAATTTGTAAATGGAAGTATGACTTAAAGCTGAATTCTTAGTGTTGAAATTGGCTCTTCAGAAAGGGAAATTGTTCTTCTCTGTACTTAATCAGTATTTTCCCATCAGAAATGTTAATGCTTTATTTCCTTCTGAAATGTCCTTTGATGCCACCCAAAATACACTTGTTTTCGGCTGCTCTTCTGTTGCTCCCTCACCTAACAATTGAAAACCTCCATTCCTGTCTCTTCAAAAAGCATCAAATCAACACTCCTATAAGGAACTAGCTCCTTTAAATATCCTTGAAATTTGACCCGTGGTAGTTATGCATGACTGTCAGCTGAGAAGCCACAACCAGAGCACAGCTAAGTGTGCACTAACTGACAGTCTCCCACCCAGCTGGTCTCATGCCTTTCTGTAAGCTCTGAGCAGAACAACTAGGCTGCATTTACAGAACAGGATGGGCGATACAAGGCACAGGTGTACAACACTCTGGCTAAGGGAGCAGACATTTTTTTAGTACTTACTTGAAGTGAATTAATTGCTGCACATCCTACAGTACCTGTAACTTGGCATACACAGCAACAAATGCATGCAAGGCACAGCAACAGCAGTGAAACACAAACTGTACTTCCAGTGTATGCTGCAAGCTAGCACTGCACACGAGAACACAGGGAAATCTTTTCACAGACTTCTACAATGTCCTAAACTAAAAGATGACTTCACATGCAGTGCCATGCAGACAACAGCTACAAAAAGTGATCTGGAATACATACATTTGCTGAAACTAAGAAAATAATCATACAATGTGGCACATATCAAGACTGCCTACAAGTAGAATGCTACAGCAGAGAGTAAACAATGACAAAGCAAGATAATAAGGAAAAAAAACCATGGTACAGTGGTCAAGTTTAAAAATACAATCTGAAATTCATATCCACCCCAATGGAGGCCTTTCATTCTGCCTGTGGTGGACCAAAATGAGACTGTCATCATGAGCCATGCTCTGCAAAGACTGGTGATATTGTTTACGGAAAGCAATACAGTATTAAGGAAGTCCTGCACACCTTCAGATGTCTCATCCCTTTTCACTGATAGCACTCTGAGAGTCTAGGTTGGGGTTTTTTTCCTGTTTAAATCCTGGAAGTTTATTTGCTAAGCTTCTTGGCATATTCTGCCACTTCAATACTCAAAAGTAAGGAAATACATTCTCTTTTTGCCTAGCAGTCTTTAAATATGAACACTCTAGTTTGATTTCTGCTTAAAGGATTTCTACACCCATATTTTAAGAAAGCACTGATGAAGTAATGAATTACTTTGGACACAATCTTTCCTATCTGTCTTGTGTCCAGTTTGCTAAAATTGAATTCTGCTTATATACAAAAAACCCCAAATAAAAAAGCACACAGAAAAAAAACAGAGCAACAAACCCCCTAGATTCTGTAGACGTATTAGATATGCAGCTCAGAGAAACTTAGGTCCTACCCATATTCTCTTCCACACTTTGCCAATTCACTTTACAACAAACAAATGTGTATTTTGTGAAATATTAGAAATCATCACAGGAAATTTTCCGCGGTGGTTTGTAAACCGATTGCTCCACTTGCAGTTAGTTGCTCAATTAGCAACAAAAAAATTGTCACAACAATTATTCAAAACAATTATTCAAAACAAAATATTCAGACTCATAAGTATTACCATAGAGATTGCAACAACTCAAGTCAAAGAGCAATCTTAAGTACGTCCTTTAAAGACAAGGTTTAGACATCATCTTCCAAAGGAGAGGTACCAACACTTAAAAAGTCCAAGCTGCAGTGAATGGTTTGCAAAGGGATAAGACATCTCAAAGATAAAGTTGTATTTTCCAAGTAAACAGCATTACCAGAATTCTATGGTTGTGGAAGGTATGGACATTAAATGTATGAAAGTTGAAAAAAAAAAAGATTTAAAAGTCAACTGGATTCTCTAGAAAGGCTGGGCTATTTTTGCAATATAAATGTATACTGCTGCCCCATAACTCAGTTTATGCTTTTAGAGGGACTTTAAGGGGGAAGGAAAAAAGGGAAGGGGGAAAAGGCAATAGGGAT